>JASDQU010101667.1:23779-42831 GCA_032191745.1 Picea mariana
AAGGAAGTACTTTCACAGTTCACTTTTTTAATACAACAAAGATTACATATTTTTTTGTTTTATTTAAATTTATTAGGAAGACTTTAATACAACAAAGATTACATATTTTTTTGTTTTATTTAAATTTATTAGGAAGACTTTTTTTTAATATCACAAAGATTATATAATTTTTTTTGTTTATTTAAAATTATTATGAAGGTTTTTAAAGTTTAATTGTATTTTACAAATTTTAGATAATTTTGATTTTTTGAATTAAGGTTATTGAACTGTTTATAATAATTTAAATTTTTATTATTTACTATTTCTTGGTTGCATCACAATTTTGTAGTTGTCTCAATTTATATTTTTAAATAGTTTTAATCATGAGTTTGATCTTCTCCTTTATTGGAATTAGAAGCAATGATAGTAACCCTCTTGTAATATATGATAATGATCTTGTGTATATACAATAGGTAAGCAACTAGTGCTTTAATCTATGTGGGATGAAACTTAACATAAGAAAGAAGGATTATACATGATGTGTTGATTTTAATTTTGAGATTATAGATTATAATACATTTATAAATTTTCTTTATTTTTTCTAAAAATATTGAAATCCTAAATATCACATCTATATAAAACAAGAGTTGTGTGGCAGTGTAGTCCCTTCTAGGTTGGAATGGGAATAAATTCGATCGAGTATAGACACATGGGTAGGAAGTTGAAGTACATATGGTATCCATGAATAATTTATTATTCTCGAACTAGTTTAATTTGAAATTTATCAAAAAGTATTAATGTTTGATACATCAACAAAGGTTCCTAGTATCTAAGTTTGATAGTACAGGAAAGATTTAAAAGGAGCCTGGACAAAAAAAAAATCAGTGTACAATAATAATAATGTTTCTAGTAAGAACATTTGTTACAAGAACATTTAAAGGTTTCCTGGACAAAAAAAATGTAGCATACAATAGAATAGTAATAACGTCTATTACATAGGTTCATGGACAAAAACACAAAACAAATAGCATTTCCAAATTAGTTTTGTTTAAAAAAATAGAATAGTAACAATGTCGTGCAACAAAGGCATTACCGAATTAGTTTTCTTTGAAAGTAGTAACGTCTGTTATATCAACAAAGGTTCCTGGGGGGAAAAAATTTAGCATACAATAGGACACAAAAAATGTAGCATTCCCAAATTAGTTTTCTTTGGAACAAACAACAAAGATTCCTAAACACCCAAAATTTAACATACAATAAAGGCATTATGAATCAATTTTCTTTGAAATTTATCAAAAAATAATAATGTTTGTTACATATTTCTGGAAATTTAAATGTTTTTGTCATATAGACTGGTATTGGGGCTCTCATGGACCATAAAAAGAAATAAGTAAAAGAATTAGGAACGTCAAAAGAAGAAGTGCATGACAGTAGAGAGGAAGACCTAAAAAGAAGAAATTGGAAGTTATGAGTCTTTGGTCACGGTTTTCTGTTTAAAGAGGTAATAATTAGATTGATGAAGAAAATAAGATGAAAGTATAGATTTAAACTAGATTTCTAAAGAAAAAAAGATGCCAGTATAGACTTACTATGAAGTCGATGCATTTTTGTTGCTGTCGTCGATGGTCAGTGGAGTCGTCTAGACCGGTTCTTTCCCTTCTTGGACGAGGTTGTCCATTCTCTATTGGAACCATTCTTTGATGTAGCTTCTCATGGGGGCAATGTTGATTTCATACTGGATTTCTATGTCATAAAGGTCGTTTTCTAATTTCCTTAGATCCATTGAAATACTATGCATACTCTGTTCAATTTATTCATTGTATGCTGCATAGTCCAGTACCTAGCACTCAAGCTCATCTACACGATGTTCAACTATGTCGTAAAACTTTTCGAACGACAACCCCTTTAAAATATCAAGTTGTTCATGGAAGGCTTCTTTGGTGATTTTCAAGGATTTGAGAATTAAGTTTGGGTCTTGAACCTCGTTGGTACTTCCGGCTAAGTCTATTTGGATTAGGCTTGTGGATAAACCTTCCTTTTCTGATATTGCTTGTTTACATGATTCGACAATGAGCTCCAGGTTCTTAACGTTTTTTTGCCAGCACGCTTTTAATTTTTTGGTCCTCTTTGGGGAGGGGAGTTTCTCTTGTCTTATTTTCAGTTCCGATGTGTTGATGACATTGTTGGAAAAATGGATCTGCACCTCTTAACAAAAACGATGCTCATTTTTTAAATTCGCCTCCAAATGTTCGAGAAAATTGTTTTCCTTCTTTCCGAAGGAAACTAAATTTTGCGATTTTTTCCAGGAATCAGTAACTAGATGCATTCTTTTGTTGATGTTATTCTCTACAAGGGATCTAGAGCATGCAAGGAGGGTAGAGGACACTTTCATCTTGGCTACAGTGGTAGCAGGCACATTTTTTGCTAAAGGTCTAGAAAATTCTAGGGTCGCAATTAAAGCCTGCTCAAACTCGTTGAGGCGTTCTTTCACTCTGGCATTTTCCACTTCAATTCCTCCAATGGAATCATGAAGAGCATCACCGGTTACTTGGTGAAATAGGGAGATTTGGGACGACTGCATTTTCCGAAAGTTAATCTCTGTGCGAGATTTTCCTTTCCTGTTTGTTACATCTCTCTTTTCAATGACCATACTTTTAGATTGGATTTCAAAAACAATGCTATGGAATATGAAAGATTCATCTTCGTCAAACATTTTGGTCTCAGCTATTTCCACTGTGGACAACCCAATTTTGTGCATGTGCTCATTTTCAATTTCAAGTTGCACCTGTTCACTTTGAATTTCGAGTTCGTCCACCTTCCCTGCATTGTTTTTTCTATTCTTCGTCAATGGAATTTTGTGAGAACTATCAATTTTTATGCGAGGAGGGTTCTTATCTCCTCCTCCGTTCGAAGATTTGTGGGTTGATTTCTTATTGAGGTGGGTCTTTGAAGCTATGCTTCGTGATTTCATGCTCTTGGGAGTGCTAGCGGGGGATTGGGCACTCTTCTCACTTGATAATTTTCCCTGTTATCTGTACAATTCAGTCGTGCTTTGCAATGTCTCTGTGTCGCAACTTCTAAAAGAATCATTGTTGTCATCACTGTCCCTGTATTCAGTCAGGTGTCTATGGATAAAAGAGTTGTTAAAGCCAACTGCTAGTAAATGTTCTCAAAAAATCTCATTAGGGTTGAACCCTTTTAGCCTTTCAGCATACGTTAGGTTCAATTTCTTGAAATGGTCGGAAAATTCGTCAATCGTGCTGACGTTTCTACACACGAAGTCTCTGACTTTCCAGGGTAGAGGAATAAACTATTTTTTTTCTTGTCATGGAAAAAATGCAACCAATGGTTGTATTTCCTTGCTATTTCTGCAACAAACATCTTGTCTGTGATGTGGCATGGAAGGAAAGAAGGATTTTCCTTAGAGACAAATACCATGAGTACACTGTGATTTTACTTTTGTTCAAGTGTGCCCTTCCTGTTCAAAAATTTGGTTTCTTGGCTAGACATCTGGGGAGCATCCTTCCCTAACAACAAATCTTTGAAAATTAAGACAAAGCCATTAAAAACTTCATAAAAAAAATGGGAGGCCTTGTGCCTCCACAGGGCCTGGTACCAGAATGTTACTTTGTTGAATCCACAGTTTATTTTATTGGAAAGAGAAAGTTTTGGAAACAGACAATAATGCACTATTGTGAAAATCAAGTAGGATGACATTAAAAATTTACTTGATTCTTTGAATCATGACAACTGCGAACAAATCTCAATGGAAATTAACTTCCCCCAATCGAAAATGAATTTTTCCTTGATTGTGAAGTACAAAATATAAATAATTATATGGGAAATGCTTGTAGTGGATGCTTGTCCCATTATTCTTGTAAACAACCAAGAAATTTTCCGGAATGGATTTTTAAAGGAACTTGCCTACAACTTTGTGATATCTTGAGGAACTGTTGTCGAGTCTTTGAGGAACTCAGCCAAGACGTCCAACCTATTATCATGTTTTTCTAGGAACTGCTTCCAGTCTTGTCCTCTGAATGTTAATGTTGGCTCCCACAATTTTAACATCTTCTGGAAGACCTGAGGCGACAAAGAAATAGGAGAATGGTCGCACAGTGGAATAATTCTTTGGCTTGGAATATATTTTTCGATGCACCAAGAGACCACCTCCTTACAACCAAAAATCTCAAGGACACAACCTGCATGAGTGATTCTAGAGGTCCAAATCAATTCGTTCTGGGAGGAATGCAATGAATAGTAAAAGTATGCCCTGGACCACTAGAAGTTCTGGTCTTGAAGTCCGAAGATATTTACTATATCTCCACAAAACTACTATCAACCTGATGCCATAATTATACAAGAACATTTGTTTTCTCCAAACGATGAATGAAATGAAAAGTTGGAAGGGATAATATAAGCTTGCACAAATCTTCGTCCAATGCCTGTGAATGGGAGATATCCTTGAGACTTTCGTTCATTAATAACAATTTGGACGACTGTTGCATGATGCGTTGTTATCATTAAACACTAGTAATTGCATACATAGAAATGTGAACATGGCAGGTATGA
Source organism: Picea mariana (assembly GCA_032191745.1). Lineage (NCBI taxonomy): Eukaryota > Viridiplantae > Streptophyta > Pinopsida > Pinales > Pinaceae > Picea > Picea mariana. The sequence continues at coordinate 28,328 of JASDQU010101667.1, forward strand.
CAATGAGCGATTAATCATTGTATATTTCTTGAGCAAGCCAACACGATGATGTGTGTTCGATATGAACAATCGGAAGAAACAAAATAACTCTCTACAGATATTGGTTTAATGTGTAATAATGGGAGATCTCCTGGAGTGTTTCTCTCATTAATGAAAATGTTGACGGTTCCTGCATGGTCAACTGTTACCATGAAAGGTTTCTAATAATAAGAAAGTATGGAGGTCGCGGGTATGGGAAAAAGCATCTTCAAAATAGGGTTACAAGGTAAAACCGTTGGAGGTGAGGGTGTGAGGGTCAAATTGTATGTCTCGGAAGTTTTTGAGTGCAATACATGTAACACCAAAGAGGGTATGGTAGGATAGTCTAGAGGGAAATTTGTATATTACTAGTAAGAGAATAACTAATGTATATCAGGAAACATAGGAACTTAGTGGGCATGGAAGGCAGTGACAGATACTTTGAAACATTTGTGAGCCATGGTAGAGTGAAGCTTATGAGTTAAAGGATTCCGCGGTGGAATTGTACATGACAAAAGTTTTGAGTGCACGATGTATAGCATGGAACAAAAATAAGTAGAGTTGGAAAGCATCAACATGACAACCACGACCATAAAATTGGCTAAGTATGGAAAGGAACAACGGTCGGTCGGATTCGTCATGTGAGGATATAGATGGAGATGAAGATATGTCATCCCGCCAACGTTGGAACCCGCGATCATAGAAAAGAGACTAAGTATATAACCACAAAGCGATAATACATGGGAAGAAGAAAAGGGAAAAAGGACTAAAGAGTCTGCAGTGGAATTGTAAATCACGAAAATTTTGAATGAAATATGTATATCACGAAACAATAAGAAGTAGTGTTTGAAAGCGCCAACCCGAAAAGTGTCCATAAAATTGGCTAAGTATGGAAAGGAACAACGGTCAGTTGGATTCATCATGTGAGGATATAGATGGAGATGAAGATATGTCAGCCCGCCAATGCTGAAACCCTCCATCATATAAAAGAGACTAAGTATATAACCACAAAGTGATAATACATGGGAAGAAAGAAAGGGAAAAAGGACTTAAGGAGTCTGCGGTAGAATTGTAAATCATGGAAATTTTGAGTGCAATATGTATATCACGGAACAAGAAGCAGCAGAGTCTAAATGCGCCAACCTAAAACAATGACTAAGAATTGGAGATTTCGTGAGCCCATCAACAAGAGGATCCAAAATAGGATGAAAAGGTCTCCCCAGAAGACGTGAGGTCCTGACGATCAAATTGTATAGTTCGGAACATTTCAATGCATAGTATGTAACATTGAAGAGGGGACGATGTCAGAACCCAGTAGTCAATTTGTATATTGCGGAGGGGTGAATGCGAACTGTTTCGTATCAGTGTGTGTAGTTGTCACTAGTAAGAGTCGCTAGTAATAGCATAACCAACGGAAATTAGGAAGGACAAGAAGTTAGTGGGGATGGAAGGCAGCAACAGATACTTTGAAACATTTGTGAACCATGGTAGCTTGAAGCTTGAGAGTTTGAGGAGTCACGATGGAATTGTAGACCACAAAAGTTTTGAGTGCAAGATGTACATCACGGAACAAGAAGCAGTAGAGTTCAAAAATACCAACCCGACAACCGCGACCATACAATTGGTTAAGTATGGAAAGCAACGACAGTTGGTCGGATTCATTGGGTGATTATATAGATGGAGATAAATATATTCCATCCCAACAATGCTAGAACCCACGATCATAGAAAGGAGACTAAGTATATAAACAGAAATCCATAATACATGGGAAGAAGAAAAGGGAAAAAGGACTTAGAAGTTCGCGGTGGAATTGTAGATCACGAAAATTTTGAGTACAAGATGTGAACCCAGTAGTGAATTTGTATATTGCGGAGGGCTGGAAATTTTCATACCAATGTGTTGAGTTCTCACTAGTAAGAGCACAACCAATGTATATTAGGAACGATAAGAAGTTAGTGGGGATGGAAGAAAGCGATAGATACTTTGAAACATTTCTGAACTGTGGTAGAATAAAGCTTGCGAGTATAAGGAATCCATGGTGGAATTGTAGATGACAAAAGTTTTGAGTTCAAGATGTATCTCACAAAACAAGAAGCAATAGAGTTCAAAAGCACCAACCTGGCAAGAGCAGCCATAACATTGGCTAAGTATTGAAAGGAACAGTAGTCGATCGGACTTGTCATGTGAGGATATAGATGGAAATGAAGATATGTCATCCTGAAAACACTGGTACCCACTATCATTGAAAGGTGACTAAGTATATAACCAGAAGGAGATAACACATGGGAAGAAAAGGGAAAAAGGGCTGAGTGCGCGGTGGAATTGTAGGGAATGGAAATTTTGAGTGCAATATGTATATTACAAAAGAAGAACCAACAGAATTTGAAGGGGCCAACCCAAAAAAGTATCCAAGAATTGGATATTTCATGAACCTGGCAACAAGAGGATCCAAAACAGTTTGACAAGGTCTCTCCAGAAAACGTGAGGCCCTGGCATTCAAATTGTATCAATCGAAACATTTGAATGCATAATCTGTGACATAGAAGAGCGAACGATGTTGGAAGGCGGTAGTCAATTTCTATATTGTGGAGGATGCGATGCCTATTTTTTTGTACCAGTGTGTCGAGTTGTCACTATTAAGAGCTAATTTAGTATTGAAAATAAGTGCAATGTTGAGCCAGCCAGCTCGTAGGTCCTCTTGTCAATTTGTATATCACAGAATTCTGGGTGCTATTTGTAGGGAACAGAACAATAGAGGGCCAATTTTGAGCCCACCTGCCCAAGAACCCGTGATCCAAAAAGTGGCTATGTATGGAATGCAGAGTCCGTACATGCTCTATAAAATCTCATGTCCATACTCTATAGTCCCATAATACACGGGAAGAAAAAAAGGGAAAAAGGACAAAGGAGTTCGTGGTGGAATTGTAGATCACAGAAATTTTGAGTGGAAAATGTATATCATGGAACAAGAAGCAACAGAGTTTGAAAGCACCAACCTGGCAACCATGACCATAAAATTGACTATGTATGAAAAGGAACAACAGTTGATCGAATTTGTATGGAATGCAGAATTCTGCATTCAATTTGTATATCACGAAATTTCGGGTGTTATTTGCAGGGCACAGAACAATGGAGAAAATATTTGATCCTGCCCACCTGAGAACCCGCGATCCAAAAAGTGGCTACGTATGGAATGTGGACTCCGTACATGCTCTATAAAATATCATGTCCATACTTTATAGTCCCATAATAAACGGGAAGAAAAAAGGGAAAAAGGACGGAGTCTGCGGTGGAATTGTAGATCACAGAAATTTTGAGTGGAAATTGTATATATAGAACAAGAAGTAGCAGAGTTTGAAAGTGCCAACCTGACAACCGCGAGCATAAAATTGACTAAGTATGAAAAGGAACAATCGTTGGTCAAATTCCGCATGTGAGGATATAGATGGAGATGAAGATATGTCAACACGTCAATGTTGGAACCCACGATCATAGAAAGGAGACTAAGTATACAACTAGAAATCGATAATACACGGGAACAAGACAATGGAAAAAGCACTATAAATTGCAGATCAAGAAAGTTCTTTGGGTACAAGATGTATATGAGGGAACATGGGACATAGGTGTTGGATATCGCAAATCTGGGACTCGGTGATTATATAATTGGCTAAGTATCAAAAGGGACCATGGTTGGTCAGGCTCATGGTGTGCATATATAGATAAAGAGTTGTCAATTTGTGAATCCGTGAGGCTGTGATCATATAGTTGTGACTAAATATAGAACCATAAAGGGATAGTAGTGGGGGGAGGAGAGAATTAAAATTTTTTATACATTCCTGTAGACAAATTGTGTATTGCGGAACTCCAGGCACTCTTTGCAACTTGCCAAAAATTCAAAACACAATTTTGAGGTCGTCAATCCAATAACCCGCAATGGAAAAAGTGTGCAAATATGTAACACGGAAATGCTCATTGGGACTTGCTTTCGCTAAGCAAGATCTTATTTGCATGTTTTTGAACAATTTCTCTAGGGATGGTTGGTTGTCCCAACTTTTCCTTATTAATGAAGTTTTTTTACGCTTTTTGCATGATTTCATTCTAGTATTAAACCTTTGGTGTTGCATAACTAGAAAGAAGTACGGGGATGGACAGAATAGGAAATAATGACTAGGACTTGGAGTTTTCATCAACCTGCCAATGCGAGGATCCAAAATACGGTCACAAGGTTTCTCCAGAGGATGTAAGGCCTCGACGGCCAAATTGTATAGTTCAGAACATTTCAATGCTTAATGTGTAACATGGAAGAGGGGAGGATGTCGGAGTCTGGTTGTCAATTTGTATATAGAAGAGTGGTGTGTGCCAATTCGTTCGTACCAGTGTGTCAAGTTATCACTAGTAAAAGCATAGTTAATGTATATCAGGAAGGACTTGAAGTTGGTGGGGATGGAAGGCAGTGACAAATACTTTGAACGAAGTTAATGTATATGAGGAACCCACGGTGGAATTGTAGATCACATATGTTTTGCGTTTAATATGTATATAATTGAACAATAAACAACCGAGTTCATAAGCACCAATCCTACAACGACAACCATAAAATTGGCTAAGTATGGAAAGGAACATCGGTCTGTCAGATTTTTCATGTGAGGATATAGATGGAGATGAAGACATGTCATCCTGCCAACCCTGGAATCGAATATCATAGAAAGGCGACTAAGTATATATCCAGAAAGTGATAACATGCGGGAAGAAGAAAAGGTGAGTTTGTATGTACCAGCCAGACAAGCGCGACCATACAATTGACTAAGTATTCAAATGAACAATGGTTGGTCAAATTCATCATGTGAAGATAGAGATGGAGATGAATATATGTCAGCCTGCGAACCCTGTAGCCATCGATCATAGAAAGACGACTAAGTATAAAAAAAAAAAGAGATAATGGATGGGAAAACGAAAAGGGGAAAAGGGATAAGTATTTGACAGTCGAAAAAACTTTTGTAACACCCTACTTCCCCTAGTCTATATAAATAACTATACTGGCCAAGAACTATGGCAAACTCAAAGATGTGAATGTGTGATTTTGAATGGACCTTAGTAAAAAGGTCCATGAATGTAAATAATGTTATGAATATATATATATAACTACTGAGAGGGGGATGTGCTGACAAAGAGACCATGATGGCTGAAGAAAGGTGGTGGAAGGCACCTGGAATGAGGGCATTAACTTCCATCGAACCAAACTGTATTTGATCTTCGCTGGTCCGTAGAACCAAGAGCGGCTCGTTGGCCCCAAAATGAATTACTCACGAGGATGGTAGGTGAAGAGGATCCTCATGAGTTAATGAGGGATGGGGGTGAACCACCCATCCATGGAGGCCTCAAACCTAACAACTGTGGGGGAATTCATGCCACACGCAACCTTGTCGGGAAAGAAAAGGTAGGTAAAAGGTGTGGGAGGGGGCGCAAGGGGGAGATCGCAAGGAAAAGATCGGAAGAACTCTGGAACAAATCACAAAGTGAGTGATAGTAGAGAAGAAGGAGAGTAACCTTCGTTCTCGATCACTGAAGAATAGAGACAGAGAGTCTCAAGCATCATGGTCTAGCTCGGGGTGGCTAGTGGTAAATCCATTCGGAGTTGTTGAGCCTATAGTTGGGTGGAAACAAGCACCCCTCTCAGGAGTTGCATCAAATCCGGTGTTTTTCTCATAAGTTTTTTATATCTTGTATCTTGAAATTTATATCCTGACTTGTATAATCATAGTATGTGCAATTATGAATGGTTTCAGTATAAGACTGTCTGCATGGTGTTTTGATCTGAAATGATGGTTGTATGCTTTTGTAGGGAAGACCATGTATGGATTATTTATATATATATATATATGTATATTTATATACTGAACTAATACAGATTTTCAAGTCTGTTCTCAGGAAATTTATTTCCCTTATTTTATCTCAAGTAATGCCTTGGATAGATCTTCCTACAGGGACACCCTTTTTAAAGTTTACCCAAGAATCTGCGGAGGATTTGATGACATAAGTCTGAAAAACCCTGCACGAGAGAGAATGGAATTCCTAGACTTCGCTATTTCAGAGTTTCGACACCCAGGGTATCTAAGTGCGAGTCCCCATGTACTCGCGAGTCTCGAAACCCAGACCCACGAAATCCTGAAATGATAGCGTGGGGATGAATTAAGGACCTTTGGGTGGTTCAGTTCCCAAGATACCCTTCCTCTTGCTAAATGCACGAATGAGATTCTTTCAGAGGATCTAAGGTCTGTTACGACCGTTAAATTGAATGAAGGAGCGTAGACATTAATGCCTTGACCCCTTTTTACCTTCGTAAGTAGCGAAGAAATTGGGACCATTGATTTCAAGACCCATGGGGATACCTAGGCCGTCCAGCTATAGAATACACATGGTGGTCGGTAATCGTTTTGGATTTTCGGCACCCGAGAGATCAGAGGGTAAGAACCTTTGTCCTCACGATTCCCGAAATCCTGAAATAACAGTGTATGGCTAAATCCTAATATTTTGGTATTTCGACATTCGGAATATCCTAAGGGCGAGATCCCTTGTATCTGCTAGTCCTGAAATCCCAATGGGGGTAATCCTAAAAGGACTATACATGGACATGTTACGATATTTCGGCATTTCGGAAATCGGAATACTCAAAGGTGTATTCCCTTGTACTCACCAGTCTCGAAATCTAGATGGGTGTAATCCCGAAAAGAACTTAGCCTCATATATATATATATATATATATATATATATATATATACACACACACACACACACATATATATATATCATCATTTCGAAACTTTGGCCCCTGAAAAATTCATATGTGAGGCCTCTTGTCATCACACATCACGAACTCCCGAAGTATGAAACCCCGAAAAGGTCTAGCGTGGGTAAGCCTTGGTGTTTCGGTGTTTTTGCAACCGGGAAACCCAAGGGTCAGTCTTCTCATACTCACAAGCCCCTAAATCCTGACTTGTGAAATCCTGAAATGGTCTAACATGGATTTGAATCTCGATATTTTGGTGTTTTGGCATCCAGAGTATCCAAGGGCGAAGTCCCTTGTACTCGCAAGTCCCGAAATCTCGACTTGCGATATCGGGAAAGATGGAGTGTGGAAAATTTATCATATTTCGGTATTTTGGCACCTGGGACACCTAAGTACGGGCCCCACATGTTCACCAGTCTCAAAACCCCCGACTCGCAAAATCTCAATGGATGGATTCCCAAACTAGTGAAGCATGTTAGAGTTTGGTGTTTCAGAGTTTCGGCTCCTGAGAAACACAGGTGTGAGACCTCCTGTTTCCACACATCCTGAAATCCCAATGGAGTAAAACCCCAAAAGGTGGAAGGACATGTTTTAATCCGAGGCATTTCTAGTTATGACAAACTATTATTTCCATTCAGATTTCAGCACTTCAAGAGACAAGAGGGAAAAGGAAATACATGTATCGCGATTTCCCGAATCGTGAAAGCCGACGAGCACCTCTCTGATAAGGCATGTGGTCATAGTTTTTGATCATAGGAGTATGGGTAAGGAATGGCAGGGTCTGTATCAGGCCCCATAGGTAATCGAGAATTCTATTCCTTGGTGAAAAGAAGGAAAAAGACGAAAAATTCTAGTTCCCGTAGTGGGTATGTTACAAATTGGTATCAGAGCATGGTTACGACACTTGGCCTGGTTGGGCTCATGAACGGGTTGTGCAGAGACTCCATTCGGAGTACTGTTAAAAAAAGTAACTACTTATCTTGACCCCCTCAACTAAAAAAAAGTTGAAGTTAAGAATGAAAAACTCCTATTGTGTGTGTGCATGAGAAAAATATGAATTATGTACTGGTTATAAATGAATATGAACATTGACTAACAACCATCGTTTTTCCTCTTTCACACAAGTGGAAGATCAACCGTGGGAAATTACAGACGTATAAAATGGTGACTCACCATGAAGTGGGGGAGGGCTCCCACAATAGAGATGAAGAGTCTAATGAAAGGAGGGTGGTAGGGACCCCTCCAGATCTAGCCAAGATTGTGAGGAGCCTCATGGTCGAATTGCAAAGATACAAGGCTAACAATGAGAGGATGATGAAAGAACAAGAGAAGAAAATAGAAATTAACACAGTTTTACTGCAGAGCTTATCCGACCTACAAAGACAAAAGCAGCATGAACTTGAGGTATAGAAACATGGCCATATTAGTGGCCACATTGAGAGGAGCACCTCGAAAAATGTCCATCCTAGAGGTAAAGGACAAGCGACGAACGATTCCTCTGGGAAGGAAGCTGGTGGTTCGGAGGGCTCTTCTAGAAATAGAACTAGTTCTTGTACCCAAAGAAGATAGAAGAAGCGAAATATTTCCAAGGGTCATAAATTCGAAGAATTCAAGAAGGCCAAACCACCCTCCTTCGACGGTGAAATAAAGAAGGGAGAGGAAGCAGAGGGCTGGCTGCTTGAACTAAAGAAGTATTTAAGAGTCCATGAATTCTCAAAAAATTTAAGGGCCCAAGTGGCCACCTTCAACTTGAATGAAAAGGCTTTCATTTGGTGGGAAGACCTTAAGAATGTGAAAGGGGTTTGTGAAGAGGACCTGTCCTAGGAGAAATTTGAGAAATACTTTCGAAAGAAGTATTTGTCGGAAAAATATTTTGACGAGAAGACTAAAGAGTTTTATGAACTCAAGCTGGGGCAAATCACCATAGAGGAATATGTTAGCATATTCCTTGATTTGTTGAGGTATGTAACCTACATAAAAACAGGAAAGGAAAAGGCGCAACGCTTCATCAACGGACTACCTAAGGACTATCAGAATAGGATTGAACTTGATGAACCCAAGACCCTAGAAGATACTATCTGAAAGGCAAGATAGTGTTATTAACAACTTGGGCATCAAACAAAACCTCACGAAGGATGGAAACCGAAGAGTAGTTTGGGATTTCAGAGAAAGGGGATTAAATCCCCAAGATTTAGGAACTATAAGAAGAACTCAAGGATGAGTTTCCCAGCCCAAAGTGTACACCAGAAAAATTTTCCCTCCTTGAGCGGAAATAAAACTTCTGGATCTGTACTAGTGAAGACTGATAACCCAAAGAGAGAACCTTTGAAATGTTGGGGTTGCAGAGAAGAACATCTACTGAGAGACTGTCCACACCATCAACAGAACAGTTGGAGAATTTACAACATCTAGGAAGCTACCACCATCAATGATGTGGCCAGGAGTGTGCCACAAATTTATGCAGCCTTGGATAATAACCAAGATGACCACCAATCTTCAGTGGTGGAAATAGAAGGTATGATTTCCAACCATCTAGTGTCTATTTTGATTGAACCCGGTTAAAATTTGAGTTATATAGCCCCTGAGGCTGTTGATAAGTGTAAACTACATCCACAAAAACCTACCAAGCCATGGTTGGTATAGTTAGCCACTGGCACCAAAAGAAGGGTTACAGAGGTCATACCAACCTGCCAGTTAATTTTGGGTGAATTCCCCACCCAAGAAACCCTTAACATATTTCCCCTAGGATCGTATGATCTATTGATTGGTATGGACTGACTAGCCACCCATAAAGCCAAATTGGATTGTTGCCATAAAACCTTACAATGTGTAAGTAAGGAAGGGAAAAGGATAACCCTTCAAGGGATCCAAAAACCTGTCTCGGTGAGACAAATATCAGCTCTGCAAATGAGAAAGTATTGCTAAAAAGGATGTCCCCTATATGCAATACAGGTGTTGAAAACTATTGAAGATGACAAACCAAGCCTCGAAGACCACCCCACCCTGAGAGAATACAAAGATGTGTTTCCTAAAGAGGTACCAGGTCTACCTCTGAGAAGAGACATAGACTTCTCGATAGAACATGCACCGAGAGTGGTGCCGGTGTCTAGGACACCCTACTAGATGAGCACACCTAAGTTAGTTGAACTCAAATTTCAATTAAGAGAAATGATGAATAAGGGCTATATCCGTCCCAGCGTGTCTCCATGGGGAGCACCAGTCCTATTTGTGAAAAAGAAGGATAGTACCCTTAGACTGTGTATAGATTATAGACAACTCAATAAGGTAACCATAAAGAACAAGTACCCCTTGCCCAAGATCAATGACATGTTCAATCAATTGAGGGGTGCATCTATTTTATCAAAGATTGACTTGAGGTCGGGATACCATCAAGTCCGAATTAAGGGTGAAGACATCCATAAGACTGCCTTCCAGACGAGGTATGGTCACTATGATTTTGTGGTGGTGCCATTTGGGTTAACCAATGCCCCTGCCACTTTCATGTGCTTGATGAACAATGTACTCAGCAAATTCCTAGACAATTTGTGCTAGTTTTTATTGACGATATATTAATTTACTCCAAGAATAGAGAAGAGAATGAAGAACATCTTAGGCTTGTGCTGCAAGTGCTAAGAGAACATCAGCTCTATGCTAAATTTAGCAAATGTGAATTCTTCCAGAATCAAATACATTACTTAGGCCATGTTCTATCCAAAGAAGGAGTAGCGGTAGACCCTGACAAAATCAAGTCTATCATGGAATGGCCTACCCCAAAGGATGTTTCAGATATCAGATCCTTTATGGGATTAGCAGGATATTATAAGAGATTTATAAAATGATTCTCCAAGATTGGTTGTCCAATCACTGCCCTCCAGAAGAAGGGGATAAAATTCATGTGGACACAAAAATGTGAAGAAAGATTTCAAACCTTGAAACATCTACTGACCCGCGCACCCATGTTGAAGATCGCCGATCCCGAAGCCAACTTCCTCGTGTGCACAGATGCCTATAAGGAAGGGCTTAGAGGAGTCCTTATGCAAGGAGGAAGTGTAGTCTACTATGAATCCTGAAAATTGAATGAGCATGAAGTCAACTATGTGACCCATGATCTAGAGTTGGCTGCCATAGTGCATGCCTTAAAAATGTGGAGGCATTACCTCCTGGGAATAAAATTTGTACTTATGATAGATCATTGTGGATTGTGATATCTGTTTGACCAACCAAATCTCAATGCAAGAGAATCTAGGTGGATGGCCCTGCTTAGAGAGTTTGATTTTGAAATCAAACACATTAAAGAAAAAGAAAATAGGGTGGTCAATGCCCTTAGTAGAAGCATGAAAGCAATTCACCTGGCTGTGGTGAGTACCTATGAGATGAATGTCAAAGAAAGAGTTAGAAATGCACAATAGATAGACACATTCTTCTAGACTGTGACCTCGTACCTACAGCAAGAACCCATAGGGATAAAGTATGGAGGCTACCAGATGATGGAAGGAGGTCTACTCACTTACTGAAGCAGATTGTATGTCCCAGATTGTGATGACTTGAAGAGGTTCATACTGGATGAACTACATAAAAGACCCTATTCTGGTCATCTAGGATACCAAAAAATGATCACGGGCACTAGGAAACAATTCTATTGGCCTGGATTGAAGAAAGACATAGTTGAGTACCTAGCCAAATGCATAGAATGCGAACAAGTAAAAGAAGAACACTGACACCCGGTAAGATTATTACAACCTCTACCAATCCCAAAATGGAAATGGGAAACCATCTCCATGGATTTCATCACCGGATTACCAACCTCGACCAAATAGAATGATGCCATCATGGTAGTGGTGGATAAATTGAGCAAGTCCACTCACTTTATCCCCATCAAGTCAACTTGCAAGGTAATAGACATTGCTCAGGTATTCATGAAGGAGATATTCAGACTGCATGGTATGCCGAAAGAGATCATGTCTAACAAAGACATGAAATTTACTTCCAACTTTTAGAAGTCACTGATGGCTGGTTTAGAGACCAAGTTGTTGTTTAGCACCACCTATCACCCTCAAACCAATGGACAGACAGAAAGAGTTAACCAAATACTAGAAGACATGTTAAGAATGCATGTAATGCATCAACCCAAGAAGTGAGTGGGAAGACTACCTGCCACTGGTGGAATTCGCTTACAACAACGGCTACCAAGAATCCTTAAGGATGAGTCTGTTTGAAGTCCTTTATGGTAGACTCTACAACACTCTTGTTAGTTGGAGTAATCCCATAAGCAAAATTTCTTTTCGACCAGACATGTTGAAAGAAGTGAAACATCAAGTGACTTAAATAAAACAAAACCCGAAGGTCGCTCAGAATCAACAGAAAAGTTACGCCAACCAAAATAGAACTCCAAGAGAGTTCAAGATGGGAGACCATGTATATCTTAGAGTTAGGCCCAGGAAGAGTTCTCTAAAAATGGGAGCTTGTGCCAAGTTGGCACCTCAATATTGTGGACCCTTTGAGTTTCTAGATAGAGTGGGACCCATATCCTATAGGCTAGCACTTCCTCCCACAGTGAAAGCACATAATCTTTTCCATGTTTCATTATTGAAGAAATATGTAGATGATTCTAATCATATAATTGATTGGTCTGTGATCCAAGTGGAACCAGAGGGAGAATTTCTACCAGAACCTCAATGCATACTAGACAAAAAGGAAACCCCACTCCAAAACTGAACCATTGCACAGGTCAAGGTGCAGTGGAGACATTTTGGCCCAGATGAAGCTACATGGGAAATGGAGGATGCCATGAAACAGGCATATCCGATTTTCTTTACCTCGGTACACACATGTCATTTTGATAGATAAAACATCGAGAATGATGTTCCTTTAAGGGGGAGGGAATTGTAACACCCTATTTCCCTGAATCTATAAAAATAACTATACTGGCCAAGAACTATGGAAAACTCAAAGATGTGAATGTGTGATTTTGAATGGACCTTAGTAAAAAGGTCCATGAATGTAAATAATGTTATGAATATGTATATATATATATATATATATATATATATATATATATATATATATATATATATATATATATATATATATATATATATATAACTGCTGAGAGGGGGATTCTCTGACAAAGAGACCATGATGGTTGAAGAAAGGTGGTGGAAGGCACTTGGAATGGTGGTGTTAACTTCCACCGAACCAAACCGTATTTGGTCTTCACTGGCCTGGAGAACCAAGAGTAGCTTGCTGGCCTCGAAATGAATTACTCACCAGGATGGTTGGTGAAGAGGCTCCTCGTGAGTTAATGAGGGACATGGGTGAACCACCCATCCGTAGAGGCCTCAGACCTGACCACTGTGGGGGAATTCGTGCCACACACAACCTTGTCGGGAAAGAAAAGGCAGGTAAAAGGTGTGGGAGGGTTCACGAGGGGGAGATCATAGGGAAAAGATTAGAAGAACTCTAGAACAAATCACAGAGTGAGTGATGGCAGAGAAGAAGGAGAGTAACCTTCGTTCTCAGTCATTAAAGAATAGAGACAGAGAGTCTCAAGCATCATGGTCTAGCTTAGGGGTGGCTAGTGGTAAATCCATTCGGAGTCACTGAGCCTACAGTTGGGTGGAAACAAGCACCCCTCTCAACAGTTGCATCAAATCCGGTGTTTTTCTGATAAGGGTTTTATATCTTGTATCTTGAAATTTATATGCTGACTTGTATGCTCATAGTTTGTGCAATTATGAATCGTTTTAGTATAAGATTGTCTGCATGGTGTTTTGATTTGAAATGATGGATGTATGCTTTTGTTGGGAAGACCACGTACGGATTATGTTTATATATATATGTGTATATATATATATACTGAACTAATACAGATTTTCAATTTTGTTCTCAGGAAATTTATTTTCCTTATTTTATCTCAAGTAATGCCTTGGATAGATCTTCCCATAGGGACACCCTTTTTAAAGTTTACCCAAGAATCTGCTGAAGGATTTGATGACATAAGTCTGAAAAACCCTACACGAGAGAGAATGGTATTCCTAGACTTCGATATTTCGAAGTTTCGGCACCCAGGGTATATAAGTGCGAGTCCCCATGTACTCGCGAGTCCCGAAACCCCGACCCATGAAATCCTCAGATGATAGCATGGGGATGAGTTATGGAACTTTCGGTATTTTGGTTCCCAGTATACCCTTCCTCTTTCTAAATGCATGAATGAGATTCTTTCAGAGGATCTAAGGCCTGTTACGACCGTTAAATTGAATGAAGGAGCATAGGTGTTAATGCCTTGACCCCTTTTTACCTTCGTAAGTAGCGAAGAAATCCGTACCATCGATCTGAAGATCCATGGGGATACCTGGACTATCTAGCTATAGAATACACGTGGTGGCCAGTAATCATTTCGACTTTTCGGCACCCAGGAGATTATAGGGTAAGAACCTTTGTCCTCACGATTCCTAAAATCCCGATATGCGAAATCCCGAAAGAATAGCGTATGGCTAAATCCCGATATTTCGATATTTCGGCATTCGGAATATCCTAAGGGTGAGCTCCCTTGTATTTTCCAGTCCCAAAATCTCGATGGGGGTAATCCTGAAAGCACGATACGTGGACATGTTACGATATTTCGGCATTTCAGAAATCAGAATACTCAAGGGTCTATTCTCTTGCACTTGCTAGTCCCAAAATCCCGATGGGTGTAATC
>JASDQU010101667.1:57134-88161 GCA_032191745.1 Picea mariana
CCAAGAAATCAAAATTTTCAGCTGATGGCATATTCAGATGCAGATTGGGCCAATTGTGTAGATGAGAGAAAGAGCACTAGTGGAGGTGCATTCTTCTTGGGTGATTCGTTAGTTGCATGGCTAAGCAAGAAGCAAAGCTCTATATCTTTGTCTACCACAGAAGCAGAATACATTGCAGCTACTGCATGTTGTACTAAGGTAATATGGATGATCCAAGCTCTTGCGGACTTGAAGGTAACATATGAAGAACCCATTCCTCTTCACTGTGATAATACTAGTACTATTAGTATTTCCAAGAATCCATTTCTTCATTCCAAGACAAAGAATATACCTCTGAAGTATCATTTCTTAAAAGATCAGGTTGCCAACAAAGTGGTACAGTTGCAGTACATTCCCTCCACGGAGCAGATTGCTGATCTATTTACCAAATCATTACCCAAGGCACAGTTTGAATATCTCAGATAGAATATGGGTGTCCTACCCTCTTCTAACTAACCTCTTCACTTTGTCAGGGGGAGCGTGTGCTTAACATATCGTCTGGTATGAGTTTTTTTTTAAAGAGGAAGTCAGAGGAACAAAAGCAGAAAAAATGTGAATTATCAACCTATGTTAATGGTGTCTGTTCAAGACACATTGAATTAAAGCATGTTATTGAAAATTTCCCAGAAAACATAAGTGACAGAAATGCTTCTACAGATAAGAGTATCAATGTTCCTGAAGATCTATACAGAAAGGACAAATATAAAAGCATTATTTAGACAGAATTTCAGAAGGACCGTAAATCTGTGTATGACAAGAAGATAATGATTTATTTTCAGAAGAGAAACATTGGTCTTTATCATTTGCACCAGTATTGAATATATGATGTAGCAGTCCCAAAGAAGAGAAGCTTGATTGCAGCTGTGTTGAGTATTAGAAGAAAAATGCAAGAGATTTGAGAAAATTTGGCAGTTAATAGTATTAAAGATGATTCTGTAAAAATTCAGAGGTAGCAAGTCTGTGTGGAACAAGTAATGTGTCTAGAAATCTGAAGTATCAGTTTAAGACAAGAATGATTGGAGAGAGGTTCATTTATCAGAACTGATGATCAATGGTTGTGAATATATTATCTATGATTGTGTTGAGTTTGGTAATGAGCAGCAAAGATGGACATTTTTATAAGAAGCATTCTTGAAGTAATGAAAGAGAATCTCAAGCATATGATGATTATTGAATTATATAAAAGGCAAGTATCCTCAGCAATTCAAAACATGGTACACCCCATGCATAAGAAGACTATTTGAGAGCAGAATGGAAGCCAGATTGAAGATTGAGGACTATGAAGAAAAATTGCGAATCAGTCTTGAGAAAAATTAGATGTCTACACAGGTTGCTGCAAGTAGGAAGATAAAACGTGAATCATCCTCTTAGCTAACATAGAGAGAGCACAAATGATTTTGAGATAATTCTAGATTGGTTTCTCATGACCGGGTCCTTGGGGTTATCTTGATAGGGGGAGCATAGCTCTAAACATCTTTGACATGAACAAAGCTAAAGATGTACAGAAGAATGAAGAAGATTGCAGATGCAAAGAGACTTATTGATTGAGCATAAAGACAGAGCGGTGGATCATTGACAAAGCATGCACAGGTATTTTGAAGATGAAAAATGAAAGAAAGATAACACAAAGGGGGAGTATGTCTCTTCTTACAGTTTCAGCTAATTAATTGCCCATGTGATTAGAGCTCATATAGACAAGGGGAGTTGGAATCTCTCCATATGGTATACAAAGGATTGGAAGATGAAGTCACAATTGACAGAGTGTACCTCGGTAATTGGCAGGAGCAGATGTGTACAAGACAGAGCATAGATGATTGATTAAAGGAGCGCAGGTCCAAAGGATCTTTTCACAAGAAGCATGGTTACTGAACATGGTAAAATTGCAGCAAGAGAAAACACATCGAGATCATAGATGATACCTTTCCCAGTTTAAACTCTAAAGACATTAATGCATCAAAATTGGCATCAATTCAGGTGGAGCGTTGTGGTCAGATTAGTGGATAGTGTTGATGGAATTCATTCCTTTTTAGCAGGTATTATAGTTGCGTGCACAAATTTAGGGGGAGCCCGAGGAGAACAGTTTAACCCTTTGCCCTTGATGTCTAAGGGGGAGAAATGAAAGACATATTGCCATCAATTCCAAAGGGGGAGATTGTTGGAAATATGGCTATAGCAGAGATGATGCAGACTGTCAAGGTTGAATATGGCTATAGCAGAGATGATGCAGACTGTCAAGGTTGTCATTGATGGCAATCTGTTGGTTATGGAGCATGCACAAGAGAACTGGCAGAAGAAGCTAGATGATGACAGAGCAATATCCAAGTGGGGATGTTGAGATTGGGTATGCTTCCACTCAGCGAATTGTTCTACAAGAGGAGACCACTAAGATGCATTAGGTTATTCAAGGAAAAAGGAATAGACCCATTGAAATGTTTGAAGGAAAGATCCAGTCGATTCAAGCTCCCCCATTGAGACAGAAATAGAGGCAATGGCCCAGAAAGCATGTTATGTTTAAGATAGATGCTTCTCGAATCCTTGGCATTTGCAAGGTCTAAAGGCAGAGGACCGCTCAACAACTTTGATCTCAGGGAAAGAACTTTGAGCTCCGTGAGACGACCCAATTGGCATTCCATTTCAGCCTTCGCCCATGGGGAACCTTGCTAATAAAATCAAGAAGGATATGTCTATCGCCCGTTGGCTCTCCCTTAGCCATGGCCATGACTAGCAGCAGCATCAAGAAACCATTAAAAAGCTGCCTTGGTTTACCAAGGGATTTTTTCAAGAAACGCACGAACGATGCCATTCACAATGCGATTGTTGTGGCCAACATCAAATGGATATAATACACAACCAATGGAGCTTAACATTGCCAAGCCAGTGATCAGTGTTATCCCTGGGTCTAATGCAAACCCAAGAAGAGTAGGATATTTCGATTTAGGAAGAGGATGGTCTAAATCCAGGGTTTTGCGGGGGTCTTTCATCTGCATTGACAAGTCTTGAAAATTTTGGCAGTTGGGTTTCTCTAATCACTCTGGACGGTGGCTGTACATCTGCGTAATTCAGTACTTTCAGTCTAAAATTAGACTGTCTGTTAAGACAGAAAAAACACAGTGTTGCATGATGTGGCATGCATAGAGGAGGCATGCAAAGAGCCAGTTTAGAAAATCAGGGAGAATGCTAGCATGCGAAAAGCAGAAGAAAGAATGAAAAAGGAAACTGCAGTTGGAGTTGAGAAAAGCAAGGAAAATCTCTGCATGTGCAAAAACAATATAATGCGGTGAAACAGAGATTGTAGGTAGATGTTAAAGTGAGAAAGAGAGAGAGCTATGAAGGTGAGAAAAGGAAGAGGATAATCTGTGTGACAGGAGAAGAAGCTGAGAATGGGCTGTAGAGGACAATGAAGTAGAGCAGCAGATCAGAGACAGTGAAGATTGCAGAGTAGATCACCATAAAGGGTAAACAAGCTATATTAGAATGAACAAATTGATTTGAGCAATATTTATTCTAGCAAGAAAGGGTGGTAGGGTGGTGCTAGGGAGAATTATGTCTCTCTCTGCAAGTGGTTGCTTGTAGAATTTGAATGTTGGTGCCTTCACTCAGTTGGTGCTGAAGTAAAAAGGAAGTCGGTGCTTCCACCCAGTGGGTGCTGGGATTCTGTGGGAGTTGGTGCTCTCAGCCAGTTGGTGCTGGTAATCAGAGGTTGTAGCCTCTATGAGTTGGTGCTCTTAAAATATGAGATGTAAAGTAGTTGGGGCTTGCTTAACATCCTAAGAAGAAGAGGTTTTTTCCCTAGTTGGGTTTCCTCATGAAAAATCTGTGTCTCTTACATGTGATTGAATGTTGTGATTGATTGCTATTCTTTATGCTATCTGCTCTATGTTCATAACTATGAATTTCACATTAAAGACTCACTGCCACTAAGATTATTGATTCAAATTTAAAACAAGGGAAATTGTTAATAATCTACACTAACTGATTCACCCCCCCCCCTTTCAGTTAGTTCATACTTGTAACAGTTTCCATCCCAGAGTGTACACCAGTAGAAGTTTCCTTCATCGGGCAGAAATAAAAATTCTAGACCTATACTAGTGAAGGTGGATAACACAAAGAGAGAACCTCTGAAATGTTGGGGTTGCGAAGAAGAACATCTCCTGAGAGACTGTCCACACCGACAACAGAATAGTCGGAGAATTTATAACATACAGGAAGCTACTACTGTCAATGATGTGGCCAGGAGTGTGCCACAAATTTATGCAGCCTTGGATAATAACCAAGCCGACCACTAAGCTTCAGTAGTGGAAATAGAAGGTATGATTTCCAACCATTTAGTGTCTATTTTGATTGACCCTGGTTCAAATTTGAGTTATGTAGCTCCTAAATCTATTGATAAATGTAAACTATAGCCACAAAAACATACCAAGCCATGGTTGGTACAGTTAGCCACTGGAACCAAAAGGAGGATAGCAGAGGTCATACCAGCTTGCCAATTAATGTTGGGTGAATTTCCCACCCAAGCAACCCTTAACATATTACCCCTGGGATCATATGATCTGTTGATTGGTATGGACTGGCTAGCCGCCCATAAATCCAGATTGGACTATTACCATAAAACCTTAGAATGTGTAAGTAAAGAAGGGAAAAGGATAACCCTTCAAGGGATCCGAAAACCCATCTCAGTGAGACAAATATCAGCTCTGCAAATGAGAAAGTATTGTCGAAAGAGATGTCCCCCATATGAAATACAAGTTCTGACAACAATTGAAGGTGACAAACCAAGCCTTAAAGATCACCCTACCCTGAGAGAATACATAGATGTGTTTTCAGAAGAGGTACCGGGTCTACCTCTGACAAGGGACATAGACTTCTCAATAGAACTTGCACCAGGAGCAGTGTCGGTGTCTAGGACACCCTACCGGATGAGCACACCCGAGTTAGTTGAACTCAAATTGCAATTAAAAGAAATGATGGATAAAGGCTATATTCGACCCAGCGTGTCTCCATGGGGAGCACCAGTCCTATTTGTGAAAAAGAAGGATAGTACCCTTAGACTGTGTATAGATTATAGACAACTCAATAAGGTAACCATAAAGAACAAGTACCCCTTGCCCAGGATCGATGATCTGTTCAATCAATTGGGAGGTGTGTCTATTTTCTCAAAGATTGACTTGAGGTCGGGATACCACCAAGTCCAAATCAAGGGTGAAGACATCCATAAAACTACTTTCCGGACACGGTATGGTCACTATGAGTTCGTGGTAGTGCCATTTGGGTTAACCAATGTCCCTGCCACTTTCATGTGCTTGATGAACAATGTACTCAGTAAATTTATAGACAAATTTGTGTTGGTTTTTATTGACGACATATTAATTTAATCTAAGAATAGAGAAGAGCATGAAGAGAATCTTAGGCTTGTGTTGCAAGTGCTAAGAGAACATTAGCTCTATGCTAAATTCAACAAATGTGACTTCTTCCATAAGCAAATGCACTACTTGGGTCATGTTCTGTCCAAAGAAGGGGTAGCAGTAGACCCTGACAAAATCAAGTCTATCATGGAATGGTCTACACCGAAGGATGTTTTGGATATCAGATCCTTTATGGGATTAGCAGGTTACTATAGGAGATTTATAAAAGGATTCTCGAAGATTGGTTGTCTAATCACTGCCCTCTAGAAGAAGGGAACAAAATTCATGTGGACACAAAAATGTGAAGAAATATTTAAAACCCTGAAACATCGACTGACCCATGCACCCGTATTGAAGATCACCAACCCCGAAGCAGATTTCCTCGTATGCATAGATGCCTATAAGGAAGGGCTCGGAGGAGTCCTTATGCAGGGAGGAAATGTGGTCTGCTATGAATCCCAAAGATTGAATGAACATGAAGTCAACTATGTGACTCATGATCTAGAGCTGGCCACTATATTGCATGCCTTATAAATTTGGAGACATTACCTCCTGGGGAGGAAATTTGTACTTATGACAGACCATTATGGGTTTCAATATTTGTTTGACCAACCGAAGCTCAATGCCGGACAAGCTAGGTGGATGGCCCTCCTTAGCGAGTTTGATTTCGAAATCAAACATATTAAAGGAAAAGAAAATAGGGTGGATGATGCCCTTAGAAGAAGAATGAAAACAATTCACCTGGCAGCGGTGAGCACCTGTGAGATGGATGTCAAAGAAAGAGTCAGAAATTCACAAAAGACAGATCCATTTATCGAGATTGAGACCTCGTACCTACAACAAGAGCACACTGGGGTAAAATATGAAGGCTACCAGATGACCGAAGGAGGTCTGCTTACTTACATAAATAGACTGTATATTCCAAATTGTGACGACTTGAAGAGGTTCATTATGGATGAACTACATAAAAGACCCTATACTGGTCATCCAGGATACCAGAAGATGATCACTACCACCAAGAAACAATTTTATTGGCCTGGATTGAAGAAAGACATACCCGAGTACTTAGCCAAATGCATAGAGTGCTAACAAGTTAAAGCAAAACATTGACACCCAATAGGATTATTGCAACCTTTACCAATCCCAAAATGGAAATGGGAAACCATCTCCATGGATTTCATCACTGGATTACCAACCTCAACCAAATAGAATGATGCCATTATGGTGGTGGTGGATAAATTGAGCAACTCTGCTAACTTCATCCCCATCAAGTCGACTTACAAGGAAATAGACATCGCCCAGGTATTCATGAAGGAGATATTCAGACTGCATGGTATGCCAAAAGAGATTGTGTCTGACAAAGACACGAAATTTACTTCCAAATTTTGGAAATCATTGATGACTGGTTTAGAGACCAAGTTGTTGTTTAGCACCGCCTATCACCCTCAAACCGATGGACAAACAGAAGGAGTGAATCAAATACTAGAAGATATGTTAAGGATGCATGTAATGCATCAACCCAAGAAGAGGGAAGACTACCTGCCACTGGTGGAATTCGCCTACAACAGTGGCTACCAAGAATCCTGAAAGATGAGTCCCTTTGAAGTCCTCTATGGTAGGCCGTGTAATACTCCAGTCAGTTGGAGTAATCTCGTAAACATAATTTATTTTGGACCCGACATGTTGAAAGAAATGGAATAGCAAGTGACTCAGATAAAACAAAACTTGAAGGTCGCTTAGATCCGACAGAAAAGTTATGCGAACCAAAAGAGAACTCCAAGAGAGTTCAAGACAAGAGACCATGTATATCTCAGAGTTAGGCTCAGGAAGAGTTCCCTGAAAATGGGAGCTTGTGCCAAGTTGGCACCTCAGTATTGTGGACCCTTTGAGATTCTAGATAGAGTGGGACCTGTAGCCTATAGGCTAGCAATACCTCCCACAATAAAAGCACATAATGTTTTCCATGTTTCATTATTGAAGAAATATGTACATGATGCTAACCATATAATTGACTGGTCTATGGTCCAGGTGGAACTGGAGGGAGAATTTCTACCAGAACCTCAGTGCATACTAAACAAAAAGGAAACCTCGCTTTG
The DNA here is from genome assembly GCA_032191745.1 of Picea mariana. Taxonomy (NCBI): domain Eukaryota; kingdom Viridiplantae; phylum Streptophyta; class Pinopsida; order Pinales; family Pinaceae; genus Picea; species Picea mariana. The sequence goes on from JASDQU010101667.1 coordinate 64,672, forward strand.
GAACCAAACCATTGCACAGGTCAAGGTGCAGTGGAGACATTTTGGCCTAGATGAGGCTACATGGGAAATGAAGGATGCCATGAGACAGGAATATCTGATTTTGTTTACTTCTATACATGCATGTCATGTTGATAGATAAGAACATAGAGGATGATTTTCCTTTAAGGGGGAGGGAATTGTAACACCCTGTTTCCCCCAGTCTGTAAAAATAACTATACTGGCCAAGAACTGTGGCAAACTCAAAAAATGAATGTGTGATGTGAATGGACCTTGTGGAAAAGGTCGATGAATATGAATAATATTATATATATATATTGCAAGATTGTTGATAGGGGAAGGTGCTAGAAAAGAGACCACAATGGCTGAAGAAAGGTGTTGGAAGGCACCTAGAATGGTTGCACTAACTTCCACCAAAACCAATACCGTATTTGGACTTCACTGGCCTGGAGAACCAAGAGCGTCTCGTTGGCCCTGAATTAAATGACTCGCCAGGTTGGTAGGTAAAGGGCTCTTCATGAGTAATGAGGGATGGGGGTGAACCGCCTATCCGTAGAGTCCTCAGACCTGACCACCGAGAGGAAGATCGTGCCACACACAACCTCGCCGAAAGGAGAAAAGGTAGGAAGAGTTTGGGATCAAGGGAAGATGTGAGGGAAAGAGGAAGGGGAACTCTGGAAAATACAAAGTGAGTGATAGTAGAGAATAAGGAGAGTAACCTTCATTCTTGGTCACTGGTGAACAGAGACGCAGTCTCACAACATCGTGGTATCAGCTCGGGGGTGGCTAGTGGTAAATCTGTTGGGAGTCATTGAGCCTATGGTTGGGTGGAAACGAGCACCCCTCTCAGCAGTTGCATCACCTCTAGTGTTTTTCTGATAAGTGTTTTACATATTACATCTTGAAATGTATATTCTGACATTTATGCTCATAAGCTGTGAAATTGTGAATGGTTTCAGTACAAGACTGTCTATGTGGTGTTTTGATTAGAAATGGTAGCTGTATTCTTGTAATAGAAAAACCACGTATGGCTTATGTTTATAGATAAATTTATATATACATATATTGAACCAAGTCAGACTTCAAGTTTGTTCTCGAGAAATCTATGCCCGTAGCCATCTCCAGGAATACCCGGAATGGACCTCTCCACAAAAATACCCTCTCTAAAACTTACCCAGAATTTGAAAGAGGATTTGAGGGTGCAAATCTTAGTAATCCTACACAAGGAGAAGGGCCCTCTTAAAATTCCTGATATTTCGGCATTTCAGCACCTAGGATATCCAAAAGAGAGTCCTCTTGTACTCGCAATTCCTGAAACCTCGATTCACAAAATCCTAAAATGAAAGCGTATGGATAAGTATCGATCGACGGATGAGATCCCGTCGAAAGATATGTGGTCATTCACGACCGTTAGATTGGAGGAAGAAACGAGGGCATTACCTACCTTAACCCTTTTCCTTTATCTTTGTGAGTAGCGAATAAATTGGGACCGTAGATCCCCAAGGTCCATGAGAGTATCTAGACTGTTGGTTTTTCCACATCCAGGGAGCATCAGGAGAGTGCACAGCACGAGACAGATCTGAACCGTTAGACCTTAGTTAGAAAACCTGACAACTGTTGGATCTGTCAGGAGATGCATGAGGGTTAAGCCCTCGTGAACAGAGGCGAAAGTCCCGAAAGAGGAGTTGGTATTGGGATTTCGGACTCCAGGATTTCGGAAGTCTCAAGGACAAGATTTCAAGACACTCCATGGTGGAAGTCCCGAAATAGTTCTGGACTGTCCAATTTAGAGAGGATATGTGTCACGAGATTACCCATTTCGGGGATTCAGACTTCAGGGAACAAAAGAGGAAGGTCATCATTTTGACTCTGCACTTGGCGAAGTCCTGAAACAATCTGGACCACCCATTCGTAGGGGACACGTGGTGGATATTGAAAGTCCATAGGTATTTCAGATACCGGGGACTCGAATTGACAGAGGAATTCCGTCACTAGGGGTTGCAAGTCACGCAATCGCGAAACAATGAGGACCATCCATCTGAGGGAGGAACTAGCTTACGCTAGGCCCCCGTAGGTATTTCAGGGATTCTAATCCTTGAGAAAAGGAAAAAAATTTATTATGCCAGAGTGGGTGTGTGACACTCTCCCTCCAGTGGACATACATCCTGTTACATGACAAGTTGAAAGGGGTGTTAGCTCTTACATATTTTATTTTTCTATGATTTTGGACATAGTCGCGTACATCTGTAGGCAGAATGTTTTCTTCCCGCGGATGTACATGGGCTCACATACACATAGGGCTTCCATTTTTTAAGAGTGCGCACCCCCTTAAAAACTAAAAACTATGCATAAAAGAAGAATGGAAATGCAAGAGGGATGAGTTTATACTTACTTGGTCTGTGCGGAAAATCATTTCGTCCTCTGAAGCTCTCGGAATCAAATCTTTTAGAAAAGGGGTATTTTTTACCTCTTGGTTAATTTTCAAATTAAAATGGTGAAAATGAGCTGTCAACTTCTCTTTATAGACCTTTTTTGGCCCTTTTTGCCACTTTTTTGAACCCTTTTGTCATTTTTTCTAGTTTGAAAATCATTTAATTCGGTTCTTGAGTTTCTTATTGGATGTTACGATGCACTTCGCCTTTTGGTTTGGTAACTTTTTGGGACATGGGTCACTTTTAAAGGTCCTTTGGTAAAAGTCACTTTTTCCAACTTTTTTCATATAAGTTATGATTCCACCTCCACTTTCTTCATCTTATTGTCTTTTTTGCCTTGCCATAAGATCGATCCCACAGAAGAGCGACAAAGAACCATCATTGTTTCTCTAGAAGTGTCATAATTAGGTGGTAGAGCCTACCTTTACATGGATTCCCTATGTAGATCCATGTTGCATTTTTGGCATCCATGTTGTCTCCTACGACTTTAGGCTCGATAGTCCTTTTTAGTCCTATCATGATTACGATATTAAGCCTCATTCACCTGATGCACCATCACCCTTGGCCTCACCCTCGGGACTCCCAAAATGAGCATGCTTTGTTGTCTTTCAAGCTCACTTTGAAATTTGAAAGAAACATCTGACGAGACTACGTTTATGMTTTTCAATATTTTCCAGATTAACTGAGAAAAGTAACCTCTTGCAGTATTCTTTAAGCCTTTTTAAAACTCTCTAAAAATGAAAATATTGTCGAGAGATATTGTTGTCCTTCACAGTTGCCAAACTAAAAATTGAAGGCACGTCTGTCTAGCAGTAGTTTACCCCTTTTTTTGTTTGGATGGTCAATTTTACGAACAAAGGTATACTCTAGGAACTCTGGTTCGCTAGAAGAGTATTCTCAGGTATAATTCTAACCCTTTTTCGGGCCCGAGGAACTAAATTTACGAAAAAGGAACCCCCACGAAGTCCATAGTTAGGCTCTTTTCAGACTCCCTAAAATTGAAAAGATCGTTGAGTGACCTTTTATTTCACACTCATTAAACTGGTCTAGAAGAACATCCCACAAAGAGTCCATAGTTAAGCTCTTTTTAGAATCCCTAAAATTGAAAAGATCGTTGAGTGAACTTTTTCTTTCACACTTGTTAAATTGGTCCAGAAAAACATCTACTGGCATGAGTTTACCCCTTTTTCCGGTATGCATATTACGAAGGAAAAAGGTACACCTCGCGAGATTCATCTCACCGGGAGAGTTCTCCTAAGTAAATTTTATAATTTTTCGAGCTAAGGGGAATAAATCCAGAAAAATGTTGTGAGTCCATAGTTAAGCTCTTTTCAGACTCCTTAAGATTGAAAATATTGCCAAGTGACCTTGTTTTTTTCAAACTCATTAAAATGGTTTTGAATAGATGTCTTTTTGGTGCTAGTTTACCCCTTTTTAGAACTGACTAGACTATTTTAGAAAAAGGTACCCCAGTGGAGTCTTATTTTACATTTTTTCAGACTCTCTAAACGTGAAAAAACTACCAAGATTACCTTCAGTGGGATATTTAAAATTACATTGAAGGAGGTTTTCATTATGTCTTATTATTCGCATTTGCATATCTGCATCTTTGGCCTAATGCTGGCTCCATGTTTCTCTCAAATGAACCTTTGAAGCATGCCTTATATGCAAGCCTTGTAGCACTTTGGCTCTGCGTCTTGACACCTTGACCCATGGAGGAATTTTCCTGAGTATCCTTTTCCTGCACATGTCTCCTTGCTCTAAGAATTAGTGTGTTCCTTGCGCTTGGAACTAGTATGATTGCGACACTCATTCATCATTTGTAACGTAGCATTATTTTATTCTTTTTCAAGCTCTTTAAAAAATTGAAAAAGACAAAAAAATAAAAATAAAAACAAAAAGAGGACGGGAAATATATATATTTTTTTGGCAGCACAATGTGTCTCCCTTGGAAAAAGCACATCCTTTCGTTTGTTCGTCAATATTTGGGATCTAATATGACCTTAGGAAGTTGTTATCGCTACATAGAGCTGTGTCCTCCTCCGTTTGGTTATTCTTCCAAAAACATGGAGAGTTTGCATTGTCTCCTGCATCGTGAACTTATGTCAATGTCATGCTGCATAAGTCTGATCATTTGTTGTGCTATTGTCTAAGGGAATTTTCACACAACCTAAGTCGTCCTTTCTACAGTTTTTCTCTTGACCTCATGCCCGACCATCCTAAAAATTCCAATCAAGTCCTTGCTCGAAATCAATGAAGTTCTCTACCTGATCATTGAGATCCTCTTGCCTTTTTCCGATGAGTCATCAAAGACATCTAGGTAGTGAATTCATACACTCACATTGTAATCCTACCTGAGTTTTGAATATCTGGAAGTCGTTTCTTGAGCTTTGAAAACCTCATCTTCGACCATCAGGCGTTATTCTCTTCCTGAAGATAGATACTATACTTGTATATATTTTATTTTGAGATGTAGATCCGTTGTGTATTACTCGCAACTACACTGTATATAGTTATATGACATGGATCTGTAGTGTATTTGATTTGAAACCATGATTTATTTCATCTCGAGCATGGGTATGCCCGCCTCGGAGAGACAAATTTTATTTTTGAAGATGGCACCTACCGAACTCTGGTCCCGGGCTCACTTGTTTCATAAATTGGTGAATATTTTGTAATGTATTTCGGCTATCATATGCTCTTATGACCTCTCACATTAGGGGGCATATGTTATAACCCTAAATTTCTCTACACATGCATACCTAGCATTTGGCCCTCTTACTTTCATTTTTTTCCAATCCATCACTGAGTTTCTCTTCTTAAAAAACCCTATTTTTGAAGATGTATGCGCCCTGCACCATTAATACCCCATGCATACGCTATATGCACCACTACAGCCCACGTATACTCGCAAAAGTTGCAAAAAATAAAAAATTGCAAGGAATTCGTTGAGATTACGGGATATTGGGTAGTTTCCCAACTAATACACCGCTTATAGCCCATCACCCAACCGAATAACCATCCTTTTTTCATATAAAAGGAGGTGTTGGGGTATAATTCCACATATAGAAATAAGAACAATGAAACTCTACCCATTTCACATCCCCTCCTTGCACCAAGAAATTGTAGCCATCTTGTGAGAATTGCTTCAGAATTCCTCAATTTTCCCTTTTTCATCCATCATAAACCCATTTCATTTCCCTAGAAGAAGATTGATAGAAGAAACATACATAGAGGTGCACTTGGATCTTGGTGAATATGAGCCCAGACTAGGTTCGTGGAGCAGTAGCCGACCTTTTTGTAAGTTATCATTGTATTATCAATAAAAGAAGTACTTTTCCTGTCCCAAATTATGGCGTGTTGAATGCTTCCATTTTATTTATGTTTCTATTATAACATCTAACCCTTATTGATATATGAAATGCATGCTTGTAATTTTATGTTTGTCTATTTTTGAATGCAGGTCAACCTTGGGAGGAGGCTTGCAGTCAACGAAGCTATCAAGCGCAAGAGGATCGTCACCGAATGAGGAGTAAAGGTACAATTACCTAATCCTTCTCATTTTGGTTTTTCATGTATGAGTTTGGGATATGTTTGGGGTAATTAGAGAAGTAGGAGAATTTTAAAATTTTATTGATCTGCCTACATTGTAAACCTTGGTGTAGCCATATGGGGGTTTTCCTCGCTAGCACCTCCATGACCCCTTCATCTACACACAATTTTTTAAATTCATTTCCATATTACAACAACAACTCTTTGTTTGTTAACTCTCCACTTCCACACCATCGATGAGATCCTTTATTCCTCTCTTGGACAATTCTACCCAACATTCCTCTCTACTAAAAGTTTCTTTCACTCCAGAGGTGTAACAATGGGATAAATTTATTTGATACCATGATGCTATACCCAAGGGTTTACAATAAGAGTGACATAGAAAAATAATTCACAAAAAACCAGAAAATTGTAAATGCATCAATCTAAATTGACATTTTACATGAACATTTTTTAATAAAAATAAAAAGAAGAACATAGCAAGGAGATTCTACAATAGCCTTTGCTAAATTTATTCAAATCAATGAACAATTCTCTTGGTCCTTATTACGTTCAATGATGCAGATAGATTTTGCGAATATATCTAGTTATGAATGGTCACACTTCTCCATGAAGTAGTTATAATATTTGATACTAAATAAAGAATTTCCATGAACTTTTAGTGATCCATAAACGAGGGAATTATAGCCCACTTGTTTCACCAACACAAGATCCTATGTGGAAGTCTCTTCTAAGATATGTTCTCAATATTGTATAGAGTTATCTATCTTCAAAAAGGCCATCGGGCCTCTATTCCTCTATCCTATACAAGTATCTCTACAATCTATATTCAATTTTGTTTATTAGGATCATATAGCTTTGGTAAAGCTTGCAACGACAATCAACCTATGCATTTGTCTTGCAAAACTCTGTCTAGGATTTAATCTGATGACTATAAGGACTATTCTCTAGTTGTAACCTACACACCACAATATTCTTAGCTGATAATTATGATTAGGAAAAAAATGGATCTACAAATATTCCATTTGGGTATGATTATAAGGTTCTACCTTTGGTATAACTCCTTTTCATGAAGCTACCCAACTAAACTAGATATCTGAATGCTCTAGAGGATGAGATGAAACATGGTTTGATATGTGGATTAAATTATTATTTTAGTGCTCTATTTATGTGAGGGGTTACATTTGTTGTTCCTTTATTATAGTGGCCATTGAATATATTCCATATTCAGGTCTAGCTTTAATGTTCTTCTGGTTTAAATAATGTGGAAGGCCAAGGTCTCACAAGTTGTAATTCCTCAACTAAAGTGTAATGCACAGACCTAAATCAAGGTCCACATCATATATTGGAATTAAACAACTAATGAGATATAAATAGGATATGAATGAATTGATTATAGACCTTAAATTCTATTCCGCAATCACAAAGTATTGAAATTAGTAAAATCGTGAATATTATGACCAAAATAATAAGAAATTGTGCTTCTTTAAAGATGAATATCCACAAGAGATAGAAGGCTAGGAGATTGATCATTGTTGAGTTGATATTTTAAGAGAACCAAGTGATTATCAAATAAACCAAGGTATCATATCAAAATATATGCCAACTAACAAAGGATGAAACAAGAGACTCGATATAAATAATTGATTTCATTCAACTAAAGATTCCATCAAGGTCACCACCATTGAATCCTACCTCATAGGATTTATTGTTCAATGCCATCCCTTAATATGCCAATCCCCATTATCGACTTTGGTAACACTAATTCGATGTGAATATATTTAATTCCTATTTGAAAGACCAATAATAGAATCATTAATGTTGTATATACAAACGATGAAGAAAATCTAATGCAATTTTAATAGAATCCTTTCAGTTCCCCACAAATTTCAAGGCGACATAAAATGTCCTATCTTGGTGGGATAGAAAACAAAATGACCAAAAAACTAGTTTAAAGTATTAGAGAGAAAGAGGCCCCTCTTGAGATCATGTACGGACTATACAACCATTGTATGACCACATGGATGAAAGTGAATGACCTAGTTAACAATGAATTCATTGTAGGTATGAAATTACAATCTAGCAAAGGAAGAAATCACCTCACAGGTAGTGAGGAAATTGGTCCAAGGAAACATGAATATACTCAAGCATTGAGTAATGGTTCAAAGGGATCTAAATTCACCTAGTAAGGAAATATTTGACTTAGGGGGAGAGAGAGAGAGAGAAACTCCGTGGAAGAGAAAAATTCCCAACGGTTTCAAAACAAATTGGATGCTAAATTTAGGGGATTGAAAATAGAAATTGATCAAATATGGAGTAACATATATATACTCTCATCCTTAGATCTCCTTTGGACCATATATGGATGGTTTGAAAAAATATTGTCTGGTTTCTTTTTTGTGGGGAATTCCTACAAGATGACTCAAAGTTTGAGAGAAAACATTGAGTGTCTAAGGAATTGTCTCAAGATACAAAGTTGCAAGGAAAACCAATTAAGAAAAGATAGCTCACTTCTCATCCCTCTCATCTACACACTCACTCTCACTATTCACTGGAATCCATTAAAGCTAGAACCAAAATATGAATCCCCAAAGAAAAATCACATATAAAACTCAAAGAAATTCAAGACAATGGACACCATATTTACCTTGGAAAACCAAATTGGTTCAAACTAGCTTTGAATGGGGCCTCAATCTATTTCATTTCAACAAATATTTGGTTACAATGCCATTCCCACTCTTATTGCTTCCTCTCCTTGTAAAAAAGAACCTTTGATGATGAGAGTGAAGTAACAAATAGGGAGAGCTATGTGTAAGAGAATGACAATAGCCATGGCCCTTCACTTCCCACTCCTAAATCTTCTCTCCTATTCATTTTTATTTTTTCTATATTTTAATTATCACATTTTCCCTTCTCATTTCATTTTGTCTCATTCAACATTTACATTTTCATTGGTTTACAATGTTTTTCTAACATTCATGAATTATATGTTTAATATTGTAGGTATTGAGTCTTACACCCATTCGTCTATTCAAATCCATTTCGGATCACACCTCCCCATTGAGAGGGTTTATGGTCTTTGAAAGTTTAAGGAAACCAATCTATATCAATGTACTTAAGTTTTCTTCTTTGGAATCTGTATTTCACACTATCTCCTCACTATAGCTCTAACTTTATCTTTGACTTTGGATCGTGGCTCTAGATTCTGGATTTGGTTCTTGGATATGGGTTGGCTCTATTTTTTGGCTTTCTTGTTCCCATAATAAAAAAATATACTCACTTACTCCCATATTTGAGAAATATGTATAGACGAACTATAGACTCAACATTCATTCCCATATCCCTCAGTCTTGGAGATAGTCCATCTTGGTAGTCACGAAGCCAAGTTGAAAGATGTCTTTTTTGTTCAATGTGTCCCTATACACTTCCATAATATAACGACTCCTCTAGGGAAGTGTGGTTGTATTCATATGCTAGGATTACTTTCAACCTAGCATGGAAGCAACTCTTCATGGACATCTCAATTTAATGACTATATTGCATACCCGTGTTGGATTATTGAGAGGGGGGGGTGAATTAGTAATAGCGTAATTATAATCATTTTTCTTAAAATTTTATATCAATGTAGAATTATTATCCAATAATGAGAAGTAATAAATAAACAATCACACCATACACAGTACACCAGTGTTTTACGTGGAAACTCAAATCGAGAGAAAACCATGGAATGCTTTTTTTTATATGTCTTGAAGAATTACACTCATTGGAAGCACCAACTTCCTTTGTTTTCCAACTGTAAATAGAAGGAGACTCTAACCCCCTAGTATCTTAGGATACAACCTGAGGGAAGCTCCAACTCCCCAAATCTCTGGCTACAACCAGAAGGAGGGTACAACCCCCAATATTCTCCAGCTACAACCAGAAGGCGGCTACAACCACCTGTCCTTGCCCCGTCCTGCCACCCTGAAGTAGAAGTAGAATGATAAAACCACTGTCACACTATCACTGTGAGATATACTGCTGTAAACGTGTACCAATAAATGTAAACCATGCATCAACCTGTACCTCAACCTGTAATCAACCAGTACCATAAACATGTGCATCAACCATGCACCAGCCTGTAATCAACCTATACCATAAACAAGTGCATCAAACACGCACCAACCTGTACCATAAACAAGTGCATCCAACCATGTACCAAGTATGTTCCAATCATGTGTCAACTACTCATCAACTATGAATCATCAATATGTACTGACATCATCAACCATGTACTCAACATGTAACACAACCAAAAGCCCTCATCAATTTTATCATCCAAATATGATTTGTAGCTCTGTAATAGACTTGGTGTATATGATCACATTCCTACAAACATTCCTTAACTTTAAAAACAAGAGACTATCATTTTCATCAAACTTTTCTTTAGTCTCACATGCCTAGTTTTGGATTAGTCAACAACCCTAACTTCAAGTAATCATAACTTTGAACCTATAATGTATAAAGATCTAAAATTGATACACAATGTTCCTCAGTGTGTTTAATGAAATTCCTCCAAGTTTCACTACTTGGAACCTCTCAGAAAAGGAGTTATAGTAAAAATGGCATACCTTGTTGAATTCTGGCTTATTCTAGAGAGTGACCTTGTAGAGCGTGCCCCACACAAAATATTTGATGAATTGATATGAAACTATTACTCATCCTACTAAAGATAGTTCCCTAACCCACATAAGTGGTATCACTAAATTTGGATCTGTTATGAAGAAGTTATGACTTTTTTACATGAAACACCTGATTTTGACTAGTTTCAGGACTGACCACAAACCCTATTTTCCACGGAGTGTAACTTCCAAAATACAACAACCCACAAGTTGAGTTTTTTACCATAGATAATTGGATATTTTTTCTCACTTAGATAGCAATTTCAGGATCTTAATCATTATATAAAAAAAGTTATAGCTAAAATGGTGAGATGACCTATAAATAACATAGCTTAGAAAGCACCATCAAAAGAATCTATCCTTCCTTGGATTTCGGCCTTCTTTTGTTCACCTTCACTGAGAATTCCGGTTTAGATATCCTTGGTTACCTTAGAAACATATAGATATTCAATATGCTAAAGTGTGATTCAAATGAAAGAGCCTTTCCTCTTATTTATACTCTCTAAGTAGCTTCCTTAAAAACATCTTCTAGGTCACTTGGCCCCACTTTCCTTATTTTAGGTTGGGTCCACTTCTAATTTCTCCATTAAATTTATTATTGAAATAATTTATTTTGTATTCAATTTGAATTATAATACATTCATCACTTCACTTTATTATTTACCTTTTAAAATCTCTTAAACTACTTTGATTACTTTGACCTTTTGGGGCTTGTAGATGACATATGAGGGTCCTCCAACTTCGTAAGGCCATAACTCTCAAACCGTGAGAAGTTATGTGACGTTCTACATACCACCAGAAATGGCATGACATGTACTATCCATATAGAGTAATATTATCTGAAAATATATCATAACTCATATAGTTACCCATCAAACAAACTTGGGTCCATTACCCAAACCTAGGGTCTCCAACTTCTCATGGCCATAACTCTCTAACCCTGAGGAATTATGTGACGTTCCACATACCATTGGAAATGACATGACAATCTCTATCTATCTAGGATATTTTCCCTGACAAATTCACTTTCCTTCATCTCATTATTCCACAATTAAGCATGGGTTCTCTTAGTCCACAGAGTGTCTTCCCGTGAGGGCTTTCACCATAAGGGGGCCACTTTGGAATTCATCCATATTTGCTTCGTATCAACTATGACAAAACAATAATGAGTCATATTTACATCAAACATTATTGGGTAGATTACACAAACCTTTGTGCTATGGGTCTTTCTTCAAGGGTTGACATCAATGACAACCAACCTTAATCAACAATCTCCCCCTTTGGCATTGATGGCAACACTTTGATGCAACATTGAAATCATATCACTCATGCTCCCTCTGAAAGCATGCCTTTGTCCTCTACATCTGATAAGTATGCTCCTCCTGGAACCATGCTTCTGTCCTCTGCATTTGATAAATCTCTTCCCCTTTGTCATCAATGGAAAAGGTATCTTTCCATCCTGGGCTACTCCCCCTGACAGACTATCTTTTTATGGTGCTTCCTCGTCTACATCTAAGACATATAAGATAAGCATTGAAAAAGAATTCAAAAAATATTCATTTTTGGAGTAGAAATAATTCCAAGTCTTTGGCAAATATATTCAAAGTCTTCTCGTGGAAGTGGGTTTGTAAAGATGTCTGCCACTTGTTCTTTTGTGCCCACATATTGAACTTTGATGTTTTTTTCTGTAACCTATTCCCGTAGAAAGTGATACTTGATTGGAATGTGCTTAGTCTTGGAGTGCATCATCGAGTTTTTTGAGATACTGATGGCACTTTTATTATCACAATATATTGGAATGGACTCACCATACCCAACCTATATATCTGTCAAAGTTTGTTTCATCCAAAGAACCTGTGTACAACATGCTGCTACTATAATATACTCCGCCTCAGATGTAGATAGAGATACCGATGATTGTTTCTTTCTTAGCCATGATAACAAACACTCACCTAAGTAGAACACTGCTCCACTGGTGCTTTGCCGGTCATCAATACAACCTACCCAATCTGCATCTGTGTAGGAAATAAGTGATAGATCTTTTCCTTTTGGATACCATAATCCAAACTCTTCTGTTCCTTTGAGATAAATGAAGATCCTCTTTACTACTAATACATGTGATTCCTTTGGTGCTGCTTGAAATCGTGCCACCTGTCCAATTGCCTGCATTACATTTGGTCTAGATGTTGTCATATATAGTAGGTTGCCAATCATTGACCTATATTGCCTCTGATCTGTAGACTTTCAATCATCATATTTTCTCAACTTATAACTGGTTTGCATAGGAGTGATAACTGGTTTGCAATCTTCCATTCCGAACCTTATTAGCATTTCTATGATATACTTGGTTTGATAAATAAAAATTCTTTGGTTTCTTTGACGTATCTGAAGTCCCAAAAAGAAGTATAGTTCTCCAAGTAACGACATTTCAAATTCACTCTGCATGTCTTTTGCAAATTTCTGGCTTAACCTGTCATCATCACTACCAAAAATAATATCATCAACATAAACTTCAATTAATAAAATATTACCTTGACTTACTTTGATGTAGAGGTTGTTGTCTGCACTTCCTTTTCTGAACCCTGCCTGTTGCAGATACTTATCCAGTCTGGAGTACCATGCTCTAGAAGCCTGTTTTAGACCATACAAGGCCTTCTTTAATTTACACATATAGTCTATGTTCTCTGACAACTGAAATCCTTTTGGTTGTTCAATGTAGACTTCTTCTTCAAGTTCTCCATTCAGAAAAACTGATTTTACGTCCATCTGATATACTTTAACATTTTTGGAGCATGCATAAGCTAAAAGCAAATGGATTGCTTCCATTATGGCAATTGGGGCAAATGTCTCTTCAAAGTTGATTCCTTCAATCAGTGCATATCCTTTACATACCAATCTAGCTTTGTTCCTTGTAACCTATCCATCTTCATTCAATTTACTCCTGAAAACCCATTTTGTGCCGATCACATTCTTATTCTTTGGTCTTGGAACCAATTCCCAAGTGCCATTTTTCTCTATTTGATCCAATTCTTCATCCATGGCATTATTCCAAAATTCATCCTTGCTGGCTCCTTCAAAACAGTTTGGTTCAATTGTAGATAAGAGTGCTAGGTGTGTTTGTTCTAGTGAATAGATTTTTCTTCTAGTCTCAACTCCTGCATCTTTGTTTCCAATAATTTGATCTGAAGGATGACTCTTATGTACTCGTTTGCTAGCTGTCTTTGGAGATAATTGTTGAACCTACTCTTCTACTTCTGTCGGATTCTCTTCATCTTCATCTTCCTCTTCTTCTTCTTTTTCATCTTCATCTTCAAAAAGTTGTTCCATTGATTTGTATTCTTATTTGTTTGATTCTGGTCTTCCTATTTCATCAATTGTTACATTGATGCTTTCCACAACTTTGTTTAATCTTATATTATAACACTTGTATGATTTCCTTGTACTTGAGTAACCAACAAGTATTCTTTTTTCCAAACGAGAGTCAAACTTTCCAATTCTTCCATCTTATCTTTTGATGTAGCATTTGCTTCCAAAAACTCTGAAGTACTTCACATTTGTTGGTCTTCCTTTCCATAGCTCATAGGGAGTTTTATCAGTGTTTTTTCTGAGCATTACTCTGTTTTGAATGTAAACTACTATATGTACTACCTGCGTCCAAAAAATATCTGTCAACTTCGAATCCATTATCATTGTTCGAGCCATTTCTTGTATTGTCCTATTCTTTCTTTCAACAACTCCATTCTGTTGAGGTGTCCTAATGATGGAGAATTGTCTTCGTATTCCATGATTGCTGCAGTAGTCCATAAATTCCTTTGAGGTGAATTCTCCTCCATTATCCAATATTAAGCATTTGATTCTTGAATCCATCTCATTTTCAACCATTTCCTTGTAGATCTTGAAATTTTCAAAAGCTTCTAATTTGTTCTTGAGAAAGCAAACTACAGTCATTCTTGTATAATCATCAACTAATAGCATAAAGTATCTCTCACCTTTTAAGCCTTTTGTTGTAGTTGGTCCAACCAAATCAGTATGCACAATTTCCAATGGTTTTGTTGTTGAATATTCCTTTGATTTGAACCTGGTCTTTGTTTTCTTTCCTTGTTGGCAAAGCTTGCATAAAGTGTTGGTTGGTTTCGTGATCTGGGGAATTTCTCTAACTGCTTCTCTTTTGCTGACTTTGACAAGGTTATCAAAATGCATGCTACCCATTCTTCCGTGCCATATCCAACTTTCATCTTCCTTTCCTAGACAACACTTTTCATTTCCAATTTCTCTTAACACATATATGTTGTTTGAAGTTCTTGCAGTTGTAGCGACCAATTTCCCTGAACCTTCTTTTCTTATCTCACACTTTTGTGAATCGAAAGTAACTTTATGACCTTGGTCACACATTTGACTCACACTTAAAAGATTATGTTTCATATCTTCTACTAGTAAAACATTTTCTGCCTTTTCATTCTTGTTCCCAATTCAGACTATGCCTTTTCCAATGATTTTGGATGAATCATCATTTCCAATGGAGACTGATCCATCTCTTTCCTCTTGTAATGTAAGAAACTTGTCTCTATCACCTGTCATGTGTTTTGAACATCCACTGTCAACATACCAACCACGTTTCTTCTGTTTAGCTTGTAGAGTGACTATGCATTCTTCATTGCTATACTGATCTTTCTTTCTTATCCATGTCATTTTCTGAGGTTCTTGTTTGTTACTTTGTTGAGGTTCTTTAGGAGGGACTGTCATTCTGCAATTTTTGGCCATGTGTCCAAAATTGTTACATTTGTAGCATTCCACTTTAGTGCTCAAGGATTCAAACCTATTGTGACTTCTTCTCTGTGTTTCACTAGGTCTTCTTGAATAACCCCTTTGTGTATGGCTCTCAAAGTAGTTATTGTTCCTATTGTTAGCTCTGCAATTTACAGCTTTATGTCCAAAATTATTACAAGCATAACATAAACCAAACAATATAGTTGATACCTGGTAGTTGAAGATATTATGAAAGGAGGTGCTCTTATGAATCCTTCTTCTTCTTGAGGCATGTCTATCTGTTGTTGATTCTGAAATTTGAATCTTCTCGGTCGAGGAGTGTCCCTGTAATCTTCCTTGTATATCTTTTTATCCTTTTTGATTGTTTCTGCATAACTTTTTGGATTTGTTTCTTTCTCTATTGTTTTGGTTCTTGATCCCTTTTTTGTCTGATTGTATCCAAGTCCAGACTTGTCAAGATAAGATTTTTGACTGCTAATAATGTCATCCAAAACTTTTGAGCTATTCTGCATATTTTTCTTTTGAATATCCTTTCTTAGTGTGACAATCTCTACTTCCAGGTTTCCAATGATCATGCCCTTTCTTTCTAGTTGTTCTTTGAGTGCTTCTTCAATTCTTTTATCTTCTTCTATTTGAACCTTCAATTTTGTAATCACTTGTTCTAGTTCTTTAGTGTCTTTTTTCTTATCTAGTTCTGCTTGTAGTTTCTTATTTTTCTTCTTTTCTCTTCTGATAACTTCTATGGCACTCATTAATTCTTCTTGAAAGTCAACTTCTGCCTCTTCAATTTCTTCTTCATATGCTTCTTCATATTGTTCTTTGGAGTTTTCTTTATCAGAGTCTTCTACTGCCATGAATAGAACTCTCCCTATTTCATTGTCACTGACTTCATCTTCATCTGATGATGAGATGTCTTCTTTGGTGCAAAAGTTTTTCTTGAAAACTTTCTTCGTAGTTCTTTTACCTTTATATGTTTGTCTGCCTTTTGAGTAACCTTCATCATTTCTCTTTTTCATATNTCATCTGATGATGAGATGTCTTCTTTGGTGCAAAAGTTTTTCTTGAAAACTTTCTTTGTAGTTCTTTTACCTTTATATGTTTGTCTGCCTTTTGAGTAACCTTCATCATTTATCTTTTTCATATGAGGACATTTGTTATCAAAATGACCAATTCCATCACAATTAAAACAAATTAAAGGAAGCTTACTTGTGTACCTAGCGTTGGTTCCCTTGTTCAGTCTTTTGATGAAGTTGGTCACTTCTTCATCATCTTCTGAGACGTCACTGTTGCTGCTATATTCTTCTTGTTCCTTTTTCTTTTGCTTTGATCTTTTGGATGCTTTGAAGGATGCTTATTTTACATATGGATTTTCCTGTTCAGTTCTCATCTCATATGATGTGAAGATTCCATGCAGTTCGTCCATGCTTGTTGAGTTTAGATTCGATATTTCTTCTAGTGCTGATATCTTAGGGTTGAATCTCATAGGAAGAGATCTTAGTACCTTTTGAACAATTACAGATTCTTCATTTTCTTCTCCCAATCCTATGATTGCATTCACTGTTTCATCGACTCATAAGAAGTAGGCTGCGATATCTTCATCTTCCTTCATTTTAAGTTGTTCGAACTGATCTCTGTAAGTTTGAAGCTTTGCTACTTTGACTTTTGAATCTCCTTCATAAATATTTCGAAGCTTGTCCCAAATCTCTTTAGCAGATTTACAATGTGAAACTTTGGTGAATATTGTATCACTGATACCATTCAAAAGTGCATTTGTGTCTTTGTAATTATTCTCACCGAGTTTCACTGCTTTGCCATTTGTTGGTGGAACTGCTGGTGCTGTGTATCCATCTACAATTGATTGCCAAACTTGAAATCCCTGTGCCTATATATATGCCTTCATCCTTATGCTCCAAAAATAATACTTTTGTCCATCAAACTATGGTTTTCAATTTTTATACGAGTTGGCACTCTCCATCATCTACCTTTCAGTGGTTAAACTGATTTATGAAGGAACCTGCTCTGATACCAATTGTTGGATTACTGAGAGGGGGGGTGAATCAGTAATAACGTAATTATAATCATTTTTCTTCAAATGTTGTATCAATGTAGAATTATTATCCAATAATGAGTAGTAATAAATAAACAATCACACACATACATAGTACACCAGTGTTTAACGTGGAAACCCATATTGGGAGAAAACCACGAAATACTTTTTCTTATATGTCTTGAAGAATTACATTCACTGGAAGAACCAACTTCCTTTGTTTTCTAGCTGCAATTGGAAGAAGGCTCCAACCCCCTAGTTTATGAGGATACAACCTGAGGGAAGCTCCAACTCCCCAAATCCTTGGCTACAACCAGAAGGAGGCTACAACCCCCAATGTTCTTCGGCTACAACCGGAAGGAGGCTACAACCACCTATCCTTGCCCCGTCTTGCCACCTTGAAGTAGAAGTAGAATGATTGAACCGCTGTGACACTATCACTGTGAGATATACCATTGTAAACTTGTACCATTAAATCTAAACCATGCATCAACCATGCGTCAACCTGTACCTCAACCTGTAATCAACCTGTGCCATAAACAAGTGCATCAACCATGCACCAACCTGTAATCAACCTCTACCATAAATAAGTGCATCAACCATGCACCAACCTGTAATCAACCTATACCATAAACAAGTGCATCCAACCATGTACCAAGTATGTTCCAATCATGTGTCAACTACTCATCAACTATGACTCATCAATATGTACCAACATCATCAACCATGTACTCAACATGTACCACAACCAAAATCCCTCATCAATTTTATCATCCAAATATGATTTGTATCTCTGTAATAGACCTGGTGTATATGATCACATTCTTGCAAACCTTCCTTAACTTTAAAAACAAGAGACTAACATTTNTCCTGCAAACCTTCCTTAACTTTAAAAACAAGAGACTAACATTTTCATCAAACTTTTCTTTAGTCTCACATGCCTAGTTTTGGATTAGTCAACAACCCTAACTTGAAGTAATCATAACTTTGAACCTGTATTGTATAAAGATATAAAACTGATATACAATGTTATTCAGTGTGTTTAATTGAATTTCTCTAAGTGTCACTACTTGGAACCTCTCAGAAAAGGAATTATAGCAAAAATGGCACACCTTCCTGAATTATGGCTTATTCTAGAGAGCGACCTTGTAGAGCGTACCCCACACAAAATATTTCATGAATTGATCTAAAAATGTTACACATCCTACTATAGATAGTCCCCTAACCCAAATATTTGGTCTCACTAAATTTTTATCTGTTATGAAGAAGTTATGACGTTTTTACCTGAAACACCTGATTCTAACTAGTTTCAGGTCTGGCCACAAACCCTATTTTCCACGGAGTGTAACTCCCAAAATACAACGACCCATAAGCTGAATATTTTACCATAGATACTTTGATATGTTTTCTCACTTCAATAGCAATTTCAGGATCTGAATCATTATATAAGAAAATTTATAGCAAAAATGGTGAGATGACCTGTAAATAACATACCTTAAAAAGCACCATCAAAAGAATTTACCCTTCCTTGCATTTCGGCCTTCTTTTCTTCACCTTCACTCAGAATTCCGGTTTAGATATCCTTGGTTACCTCAGACACATATATATATTCAATATTCTCAAGTGTGATTCAAATGAGAGATCCTTGCCTCTTATTTATACTCTCCACGTAGCTTCCTTAAAAACATCTTCTAGGTCACTTGGCCCCACTTTCCTTATTTTAGGGTTGGGTCCACTTCTAATATCTCCATTAAATTTATTATTGAAATAATTTATTTTGTATTCACTTTGAAATATAATACACTCATAACTTCACTTTATTATTTACCTTTTAAAATCTCTTAAACCACTTTGATTACTTTGACCTTTTGGGGCCTCTAGATGACATATGAGGGTCCTCCAACTTCGTAAGGCCATAACTCTCAAACTGTGAGGAGTTATGTGACGTTCTACATACCACCAGAAATGGCATGACATGTACTATCCATATAGAATATTATTATCTGAAAATATATCATAACTCATATCGTTATCCATCAAAAAAACTTGGGTCCATTACCCAAACCTTGGGTCTCCAACTTCTCATGACCATAACTCTCTAACCGTGAGGAATTATATGACGTTCCACATACCACCGGAAATGAAATGACAAGAACTATCCATATAGGATATTATCCCTGACAATTTCACTTTCCTTCATCTCATTATTCCACAATTAAGCATGGGTTTTCTTACTCCACAAAGCATCTTCCCATGAGGGCTTTGACCATAAGGGGACCACTTTGGAGTTCATCCATATTTACTTCTTATCAACCATGAAAAAAAAATAATGAGTCATATTTAAATCAAACACTATTGGGTACATTACCCAAACCTTTGTGCTATGGGTCTTTCTTCAAGGGTTGACATCAATGACAACCAACCTTAATCAACAATCTCCCCCTTTGGCATTGATGGCAACAATCTGATGCAACACTGAAATCATATCACTCATTCTCCCCCTGAAACCATGCCTCTATCCTCTACATCTGATAAATATGCTCCTCCTAGAACCATGCCTCTGTCCTCTACATCTGATAAATCTCTCCCCCTTTGTCATCAATGGCAAAGGTATCTTTCCATCCGGGGCTGCTCCCCCTGACAGACTATCTTCTTATGGTGCTTCCTCGTGTATATCTAAGATATATAAGATAAGCATTCAAAAAGAATTAAAAAAGAATTCATTTTTGGAGTAGAAATAACTCCAAGTCTTTGGCAAAGATATTCAAAGGATTCTCATGGAAGTGGGTTTGTA
The DNA here is from genome assembly GCA_032191745.1 of Picea mariana. NCBI lineage: Eukaryota > Viridiplantae > Streptophyta > Pinopsida > Pinales > Pinaceae > Picea > Picea mariana. The sequence goes on from JASDQU010101667.1 coordinate 84,922, forward strand.
AAGATGTCTGCCACTTGTTCTTCTGTGCCCACATACTTAACTCTGATGTTTTTTTCTGCAACCTGTTCCCATAGAAAGTGATACTTGATTGGAATGTGTTTAGTCTTGGAGTGCATAACTGGATTTTTTGAGATACTGATGGCACTTGTATTATCAAAATATATTGGAATGGGCTCACCATAGTCAACCTGTATATCTGTCAAAGTTTGTTTCATCCAAAGAACATGTGCACAACATGCTGCTACTACAATATACACTCCCTCGATTGTAGATAGAGATACCGATGATTGTTTCTTGCTTAGCCATGATACCAAACACTCACCTAAGTATAACACTGCTCCACTAGTGCTTCGTCAGTCATCAATATAACCTACCCAATCTGCATCTGTGTAGGCAATAAGTGATAGATCTTTTTCTTTTGGATACCATAATCCAAAATCTTCTGTTCCTTTGAGATATCTGAAGATCCTCTTTACTGCTAATACATGTGATTCCTTTGGTGTTGCTTGAAATCATGCCACCTGTCCAACTGCCCACATTACATCTGGTCTGGATGTTGTCATATATAGTAGGCTATCAATCATTGACCTATATTGCCTCTGATTTGTAGACTTTGAATCATCATATTGGCTCAACTTACAACTGGTTTGCATAGGAGTGATAACTAGTTTGCAATCTTCCATTCCGAACCTCTTTAGCATTTCTTTGATTTCCTTGGTTTGAGAAATAAAAATTCCTTGGTTGCTTTGACGTATCTGAAGTCCCAAAAAGAAGGATAGTTCTCCAAGTAATGAAATTTCAAATTCACTCTGTATGTCTTTTGCAAATTTATGGCTTAACCTGTCATCATCACTACCAAAAATAATATCATCAACATAAATTTCAATTAATAAAATATTACCTTGACTTACCTTGATGTAGAGGTTGCTATCTGCACTTCCTTTTCTGAACCCTGCCTACTGCAAATACTTATATAGTCTGGAGTACCATGCTTTAGGAGCCTATTTTAGACCATACAAGACCTTCTTTAATTTACACACATAGTCTATGTTCTCTGACAACTGAAATCCTTTTGGTTGTTCAATGTAGACTTCTTCTTCAAGTTCTCCATTGAGAAAAGATGATTTTACATCCATCTGATATACTTTAAAATTTTTGGAGCATGCATAAGCTAAAAGAAAATGGATTGCTTCCATTTTGGAAATTGGGGCAAATGTCTCTTCAAAGTCGATTCCTTCAATCTATGCATATCCTTTACATACCAATCTAGCTTTGTTCCTTGTAACCTATCCATCTTCATTCAATTTACTCCTAAAAACCCATTTTGTGTCGATCACATTTTTATTCTTTGGTCTTGGAACCAATTCCCAAGTGCCATTTTTCTCTATTTGATCCAATTCTTCATCCATGGCATTATTCCAAAATTCATCCTTGCTGGCTTCTTCAAAACAGTTTGGTTCAATTGTAGATAAGAGTGTTAGGTGTGTTTGTTCTAGTGAACAGATTTTTCTTCTAGTCTCAACTCCTGCATCTTTGTTTCCAATAATCTGATCTGAAGGATGATTCTTCTGTACTCGTTTGCTAGGTGTCTTTGGAGATACTTGTTGAACTTGATCTTCTACTTCTGTCGAATTCTCTTCATCTTCATCTTCCTCTTCTTCAAAAAAAAATTCCATTGATTTGTTTTCTTCTCTGTTTGATTCTGATCTGTCTGTTCCATCAATTGTTACGTTGATGTTTTCCACAACTTTTTTTAATCTTAGATTGTAAAACTTGTATGATTTCCTTGTACTTGAGTAACCAACAAGTATTCCTTTTTCCACATGAGAGTCAAACTTTCCCATTCTGCCATCTTATCTTTTGATTTAGCATTTGCTTCCAAAAGCTCTAAAGTGCTTCGCATTTGTTGGTCTTCCTTTCCATAGCTTGTAGGGAGTTTTATCAGTGTTGTTTATGAGCATTACTCTATTTTGAATCTGAACTACTGTATGTACTGCCTGTTTCCAAAAAATATCTGTCAACTTTGAATCCATTATCATTGTTCGATCCATTTCTTGTATTGTCATGTTCTTTCTTTCAACAACTCCATTCTGTTGAGGTGTCCTAGCGACGGAGAATTGTCTTTTTATTCAATGATTGCTGCAGTAGTCCATAAATTCCTTTGAGGTGAATTCTCCTCCATTATCCGATCTTAAACATTTGATTCTTGAATCCATCTCATTTTCAACCATTTCCTTGTAGATCTTGAAATTTTCAAAAGCTTCTGATTTGTTCTTGAGAAAGAAAAATGCAATCATTATTGTATAATCATCAACTAATAACATAAAGTATCTCTCACATTTTAAGCCTTTTGTTGTAGTTGGTCCAACTAAATCAGTATGCACAATTTCCAGTGGTTTTGTTGTTGAATATTCCTTTGATTTGAACCTGGTCTTTGTTTGATTTCCTTGTTGGCAATGCTTGCATAAAGTGTTGGTTGGTTTCATGATCTGGGGCATTTCTCTAACTGCTTCTCTTTTGCTGACTTTGACAAGGTTATCAAAATGCATGCGACCCATTCTTCTGTGCCATAGCCAACTTTCATCTTCCTTTCCTAGACAACACTTTTCATTTCCAATTTATGTTAACACATATATGTTGCTTAAAGTTCTTACAGTTGTAGCGACCAATTTCCCTGAACCTTCTTTTCTTATCTCACACTTTTGTGAATCGAAAATAGCGTTATGACCTTGGTCACACATTCAACTCACAATTAAAAGATTATGTTTCATATCTTCTACTAGTAGAACATTTTCTGCCTTTTCATTCATGTTCTCAATTCAGAGTGTGCCTTTTCCAATGATTTTGGATGAATCATCATTTCCAAAGGAAACTGATCCATCTGTTTGCTCTCGTAATGTAAGAAACTTGTCTCTATCACATGTTATGCGTTTTGAACATCCATTGTCAACATACCAACCACGTTTCTTTTGTTTATCTTGTAGAGCGACTGTGCATTCTTCATTGCTATACTGATCTTGCTTTCTTATCCATGTCATTTTCTGAGGTTCTTGTTTGTTACTTTTTTGAGGTTCTTTAGGAGGGACTGTCATTCTACAATTTTTGGCCATGTGTCCAAAATTGTTACATTTGTAACATTCCACTTCAGTGCTCAAGGATTCAAACCTGTTGTAACTTCTTCTCTGTGTTTCACTAGGTCTTCTTGAATAACCCCTTTGTGTATGGCTCTCAAAGTAGTTA
>JASDQU010101667.1:104730-121744 GCA_032191745.1 Picea mariana
TGGGGATTTTCTCAGCTGACTTGAGTGGTAGCTCAGCCTTGGAGGCTAGCTGGGAAGCTAGGTACTGTCTGGGTTGTGTGTGGCCCCTTTGCGGCTTGGGGGGCTGAGGGGGAAGCAGAGTACCCCTAGCATTTGGCTGGGAGGTACCGCTGAGTCATCTATGGTCGGCACGGAGCAGGATTGCACGGAGCGCGCGGAAAAACCTTCGGAGGAGGTGAACAGGAAAAGGTACGCCCTTCGGTAGAATGAATGATAGTGTAACATAGTTATTGTTTACATTCTGGACTGTGGTAAAGTTTTTATTTCATTTTCATTACTCAGGTCTGTATAATGATTTTATTCTCATTCTGGATGGCGTAAAATTTATTCTATGACTGTGTAAAATAGATATTGTTTACATTATGGACTGTGTTAATGTGTTTATTGTATTCTCATCACTCTGGTGGGTGTTGTGTGCTATTTTCTCTACTGGTGTTTTCCACTACTGGGCCAACAAATATGACCTCGTTGCCTCTTCTCCTTGAAGGATGACACCTTTATCTTAGATCACCCCACCTCTATGGTTTTCCCCGCCGATTGGCTTCCTTGTGGCCAGCCAATCCCCCTCTCTCTGAGCATCACCACCCAACAATGTTCTTGCGCCTTCATAGTTGTAACCATGCTGCAAAATTCAAGGTAACCCTAAACCTAAAAGGATAGAAGGACAACCTGCAACCTCTTCTATAGTGAGTATAACTACCGCAAACCAAAATGACTAAGAACCTAAAGACACCCAGAAATTGCCATGTTAGGGCAACATTGCAAATTGACATCAAATGCCTAGATCGATACAGTAACCTTGTTGTCTACATCCCCTTGTTGTTGATAATCAGAGAATTTCCTGGGTTTTCACCAGTTCTGCCTCCTAAATATCTTAACCCAGAACCGATCCAAATAATTGATTTCCTTCTCTGGGGTGTGGACCGGTTAATCTCTTATCCTCTCTACCTCAATTTACCCTTCCTGGGATGTCGCTGGACTTCAACAGGTATTCAACCTTCTGGATCTGAGATAGAACCTTCTCATTATGAGGTTGCCCTGAATATATCTCATAGGGTAGGAGTGAGAGCTCGCATTACTGTTTCCTCTCTTGGTTACATCTGTCTGTAGCGATTAGGATGGATTGATTGAACCACAATAATGGCCATTATCTCCCATGTCCGCAAGTGATGACATAAAAACATATACCTTTGTAGTGTAGTAGTTGATCTTACACTTGTCTTCAACTGCTCTGAATGCGCTTCTTGCTCTCTTAGCCACAGGAGATGAGAGAAGTTTTACAGCTGTGCGAGCAAATACAAATGTGATAGGAGAACGATATTTGGTTCTCTAATATACATATTATTTTCACAATACAACACATTCTTTTTACTACCCTTACAACATATTTTTAACAAACTAACATCTGCATATGCTGTATCCTTCATAAAATACAATATCGTCTGCATATGCCGTATCATTCATATTATACAACATTGTCTGCATATGCTGTATCATTCACAATATTGAACGATACAATAGTGAACGATACAATAGTGTTGGAGTGTTGATTTTTGTTGTTCTATAAACAAAAGAGTCGAAAAGTCTTAGATGTCATCAAAAAATAAATAAATTATTATGTGAAAAAGATGAATGAATGAAATGCTTTCGAATGGATTCGTTCAATATAAACACGTAATGTTTGTAGATCATGATATTAGTGTAGAAGTCTCATTGATGGATGATGATGACGAAAATAACTTGTAACGGGGTCCAGAACTGTCATTCATTCTTGAATCCAGTAGATGAAAATAGTAAATGAAGATCAATCAATTCCTGAACAGTAGTTGTGTACGCTTTTCCAGCAAATGATCGCTAATGAATAACAGGACAAGGGAAAACAACCCTATGAAAATTGCTAGTCGGGCATTTGATCGACCTCATTAATCTCCTTAGTTCCAGTCCCATGTCCTGTACGACTGTGTGCGGGAAAATTAAAATCCTTGTCTGCGTTAATGCCCGTCCTTACCCCTTCTGACGACCCTCTAACTAGTGTGGTGATCTAGACAGCTCGACAGTCATGGCCATTGCTTTTCCAGGCAAAATTAGGGTTACGGCTTGCCAGCTATTGATTCACTGATATCCATTAAATTCGTCTCTTCTATTTCACCCTTGGAAATTCTCGAACTCGTCTCCTTCATTAATTGATGGTGTAGCCAACGCATAGGGATTTTCTTGATTTAGCAATCATTCGATGGTCTTGGGAAAATGCGGTTGCTTCCTTCAAAACCAGAAAATACATTATACTTATTATTCCGGCACCGGTGCAGCGGTAAATTAATCACCAAAAACCTAAATGTTAAAGGTCGGCCATCATTACAGAACGAAATTATTTTATTATTTATTTGAGAAGGAATTAGTTGAAGTAAATCGTTTAAGGAGGGAAATGAATATTTAACTACAGTAGTCGTAGGGTTTTATGGAACGTTGTTGGAATGCGACCAGTCACCTACGTTATCACTTCCCAAAACTTCTTCTGACCGTTGCCAGTCGATGCACCCTCGGCGTGATATGTTTAAATACGGTGTTGTGGTCAGTTTAATAAAGTTGTTGAATGCAGTGATAAATACGATGTTAATTCTGGTAATATTATTGCCTTTTAAATAAACAGATGTTAGTGTCACCGATTTATACAACACGATGTTATTTATGTATTGTCATTTCTAAATGTTGCTATTCTTAAGGATTGGCATTTTAAATATTGTTATTTGTACTTAATGACCCTTTTAATTACTGTTAATGTTAAATATGGTCATTTTGGAACATTGTTGCTGTAATGCATTGTCATTTTTAGTATGGGTTACATGGTTACGTTTGAATATGAGGTGAATGATAAATATGATGTTATTGCTGGTAATATTTGCCTTTTAAAATAAATAGATGGTAGTGTCACCGATATATATGATCACGATGTTATTTTATATATTGACCTTTTAATGATTGTTAATTTTAATAATTGACATTTTAAATATTGTGATTTTTAGATATTGTCCTTTTTAAAAACGATTATTGTTAATTATGGTCATTTTCATATTGTTAATATCATATGGTGTCATTTTAATTATGATGTCATATGGTTATTTTTAAACATGATGTTGTTTATAAATATGATGCTATATTTATATATGGACAATAGGGTAAGGATATTGCCATTTGGGGAAAATTGTTACTAACATTTTACTGTCATGAATAATGTAATGGATATAGTAATTAGTAATGTTGGTGACAGTAAATTATAATGTTAATGTGATGTGTAATGGTAACACTATAGTTCACATTGTTTCTGAGATATGTAAGGGTATTTGCGACATAGTATAGAGTGTAGTTTGGGTAGATAACTTACAAGAAGGAATGGCGTAGTTATTATTGATTTTAAATGAAATTTATGGTCTTAAATGAAATTGGGTGGTGAGCTACTCATGTTTATTGAATGTTCTATCTTGTAATGTCATTATAAATCTTATTGTTGTAGCATATAAGAGAGATTGCAATCGTAAATCATGGCCCAGATATGTGATATAAACTTAAGGTGTTTAATATTTCATGGAAGTGTTAATTGTAACATTTATTGTCATTAATAAAAATTTACTGTGTAATAACCTTGATTTAAGTACCATAGATTTCCCGAGTCTGTAATGAGGGTGTTGTGCCTTGTAGATAAAGTTGTACTTGGTTGATAAACCTTCCATGTGTGGGACTGTTGTCGGGTGGGATGTAAACACCCCCAGGTGGCCTTAGGAGAGGTGTCTGAGTGTGTCAATTTTGTGTAAAGAATCCAGTGCCGTATCAAGAGTCTCGGGCCCTTTAAAGGCAGGGTTTCCACTCTTGCGACACCCCTGAGGGGATTACTAGTTTCTGCCTGAGCAGTCGGCCAGGAGCCTATCTGACCTTCTCTCTCTCTGGAGCAGAGAACTAAGATTAAACGCCATGCTTTCCTGTGTAGATATAGTAAGACCTACTACTATGGATTTCTTCCTCTGTGTCGTGCTGTGCCTAACCCAGTATGTCGTGAATGTTTGCATAGTGCGCCTTATGTCCTTGGTCGTTATTGTTGCAGCACTTGTGTGCGCTTTATGTCTTGGGTCGGTCATTTCTTGCAGCTACTTGTTGTGCGTCTTGTTAGTCATCGGGTGGTGACGTCGATTCACGTGTGTCGGTTTCCTTTCTACACGCACGCACACACTTTAAAAAAGAAAAAAAGAAAAAAAAATCACCTATTGTCAGAGTTGTTGTCGTAAATGCAGGTTGTTACATCTCAAGTGTAATATACCGAACTTTGAAATTATTAATACTTTATTTTACTTATTTAATAAACTATTGTTTGATTTACGTTTGACCAAGGGTGGTCTAAACAATTGTAAAGACATTTTAAGTATTTATTTAATAAAAAGAAGGAAAAAAATGATTTGAAGGTAACCGTTAAAGAGTGATTGTTCACCCATAAGGAGGAATGACAAGTGGTGCATTATGAAACACTAAGTGACAAAGAGATTGAGTCAAACTCAAGTGATGCAAGGGGCATCTTCCCCAAAAATCTAGTCAAAATCAAGTGAGAGTTAGATTTGAGAAGGTGGCTCATTGATGACCAAAAGTTCTAGGCAAGTGAATAAAAACAATTTCACATCAACAGAGCAGGAGGCTCACATGACTAGGAAAGATACTAGAGAATTAAATGTGTGCATTTCTAAGTTACGTTTTTCAGAATAAAGCTACAGTCTTCGTCCTTGTCATTCAACGATTAGGCTCGGTGGTATCCAAAGAAATTGAATTTGGTTATTCTGGATTGTGGTTGGGTGGAACGTTGACCTTCAGATCATTTTACCCAATTTATTTTATTAGGATAATTGTATAGTTTTTATTATCCTTATTTTTATTAAATATTGTCAATATACCGAGAAAGAGAAATTATAATTACCATTCATGTTCTTTTAAAAGTCGCGTGCTAAGTTAATTTTATATACTGATCAAAGATATTATGAAAATCTTTTATATTACCAGATGTTTAATTTTATGCATAAAACTACGTGTTTAAAACAGTTACAGAATCCTAAAACCTTTTAGAGGAATTAACCATCGAATGTACTCTTAGAATACAAACATCGATTCCAATAGTATATAATTCTAATGGTAATTGTACTAGTTAAATCAAAATAATACAGTTGATTTGCATAGTCAATGTCGGCCATTAAAACGAATGAGAGAATATAGGATGATCTAGTTTGCAATAAACCATCGATTCTCATAATTCTATAATAATATATGTACTCAGTAATTATCAAAACAATTTTCCTTTCCATATAACGACGAACATATTATAATAAAATAGAAAGAGATAACTATGTGTATATATATGAAGGGAAGAATTAACATAAATGGCTATTTTCACAACCAAAAAAAGAAATACATTATATTACTTATTATCACAGGAATAATAAAAATCATTCTTGTATAACAATGAAATTAATTTCTATTCAAAATGTCTAGTTAGATAGATGAGACGACTCTATATTTAACATATAAACCAAGGAAATAAATATGTATATGAAACTTGTACAGTAACAAATTATCATTCACAACAATGTCCAATTATTAAAGAGTCCGGTAACTCTATTACAAAAAGGGATTTCTAAAACAATTCACAATACAAATCTGAATTCATCCCAGGTTGAAATCTAACCCCTTCTCAATACAAAAACTTTGACATGCCTGTAAGGGATACAAGGATTAAAACCAACTATAAACCCTCTGTTGAAAACATAGTAGATAATAGGATATGCATACCTGGAAGCGAGTAAGTTGAAGAATGATACAAAGAAAGAGTAAGGTATTATATCAATTGAGGGTACATGTCAAGGAAAATGATAACATTAGTATTCAATGCTAACCGATTGTAAAAATATTCACAAATAATGTAGAAAAAATGGATTCATAGAATTACCATGGTATAAATATTTCCCTTGAATGCCTTTTATGACAAGGGCAACAAAAAAAACTGACTCGCAATATTCTAGCTTAAAAACCAAAGAATAAACCTACAAGTTCAAGATTTAAACATAAGACTCCATGCATCTTCGATATAAACATCAAAACTTTATTATGGGTAAGTCATATTTAGAACTCAAAGGAATTACCAAATGCAGAAGAGGCCAACATAAACCCCATCGACTTGAACCTTAAAGAAAAAATACGTTGCACAGACCTAGCATGAGATGAATCCAACTTTGGAGAGCAAAACTAGACCAAAAACGCAAAAGGGAACCTTCTATAACATAGTTTCCTCAACATAGTCAAGTGTTCCTGACATGCAGAAACTTGTTATTGAAAATGCGAAGCGAAATGAGTTCAAAGGAACGCTCGAACAAATTAAAATAATGTACAAAGTAAGATTTATAGTGGGTAAGGCCACCTGGAGTAGTGCCTTCGCACCAAGAGGCATTCTTTTCTACAGAGAAAATGCGAGGAGAAGGAAACAGGTCGGCATCTTCGACCATATGGTTTTTGACACAATAACACTCACAATTTTTGAAATGTACCTTGCAAACAAGTGTTAGTAGATCCAATAGACACTTGTATTTGGTGAATGGTGGTGAGCCAACCTTACATCTCCCTAATTAAAAGTATGATGATACACCTACCTAATCCCTGTCATGAAGTAGAGTGACTGTGAAAGGAGATTACTAAGTTTAATTACGCTTTAAGTTTTCTATGAAAGGTGCTCCAATAGAGATAAATTCTTTTAGACAAGTGTAATTTCTAGGTAATCAGTTGTGCACACCAAAAACCTATACTAGAGACTCATTAAATCTACCATAGCTCAGTTATGATATATAAACCATTAATGATATGTTTTCCTTTGTGCACTGAAATTGGTTGTTATAACACATTTTATATGTTTACGATGGAACATAAGGGTTATTACTAGTATCATAGAATCACCCTACATAACTATATATGTGTTATTCAATTAAATATTTTCCTTAGGATCTAACTCCAACGATTGGTACTATTATTAGAAATGGCATTTGGTATCAACGTAGGCAATAAAAATTCATATTTTTGTTCGTAGCTTATTTACAATAAAATAGAATGAGGTCTATGAACACATGGTTACTTTTAAATATTGTAGATGAACTACCTTCCTTGTGAAAAGTAGAAATATTAAACTAGACATTTAAATTATATATTTTTTATGAGTGTATTTTTGGATGTGTGAAAATATGGTATGAGAGCTGAGGTTTCAGTGCTTTGCCTAAGTGGGCTCAACATACTAAACATATTACATATATTTATATAGCAGTAGGAAATCTTACACATTGTTTGTTTTTCATAGACTGATAAAATTCATAAATTTTATTCTCACTTATTATATACAGGGAGAAAGGAAAATTTTCTTGTTTTATTGCTATATAGAGAAGGATAGAAATTCCTATGTCAGGAGAAGGGGTTTCTTGTCCCAAACATCAGGATAATGTGGAACAAGAAAATTTTAATGAGGAGAATATATGGGTAAATCTAAATGAAAGTAGAAATGATAATCAATCAGAAATGTTACAAACAGTTTAAGATCTTAAGGAATAATTACAAAGTGTGAAGGCTAATAACGAACATATCCTAAAAGAACAAGAAGAATTAAATGACGTATTATTGAACAAATTACATGATCATGAAAACCTTATACTCTAACAAAATTGGAAACGAAACATGTAAACAAAAAACAAGAAAACATAAATCTTCGGATACTAACAGAATCTACTAATCAGAAATTGGAAAATAAAAGAAAACACAAATTTGAGATTCGACTGAAATTAGTGATAGTAATCAGCTGGAAACTAAAAAGAAACACAAGTATTGTGATGAAATCACTGGGGAGTTTAATAATATCGAACCCCCTGTGTTTAATGGTGAAATTGAAACCGAAGAAGAAGTTGAAGCACGAATTTCAGGAATGAATAAATACTTCCAAATATATAATTATTCTAGCAAATTAAAAGCAAAAATGGAAACATATAACCTAGTTGGAAAAAATGACATTTGGTGGCAAGATATAAAAAAAGTAAAACATATTAAAGAATGATATGTAACTTGGAGAACTTTTAAGAAATATTTTAAAATACAATACTTGTCAGAACAATATTACGAAGGAAAGGCTAAGGAATTTTATGAATTAAAATTTGGAATTATGACAATGAAGGATATGTGTAGTAATCTTTTAAGTTTTCTAAGATATGCGTCTTATATTATTGATGAAAAGGAAAAGATTCAATGATTTATCAACGGTCTACCTCCTATTTATAAAGAAATAATTGAGTATGATAACCCAAGAACATTAGAAGAAGCAATGAGGAGAGTGAATTTCAATTATGAGCAAAATAAAAACAAAAACTAGAATGTGAATAATTGGAAAGATAAAAATCATAATAAGTTTGAACAAAAATGAAAAGGAACAAAATTTTACAAATATTTTTTTGGAAATAATCAACGGCGTTATCACGGGATCAATTATAAAGGTAATAAGCCTTATAATCAATCTGGGAATAAGGAAAAATAACCAGTTATTGTTTATAATAAAAATACATCCCAAAGAGAACCTTTGAAATGTTGGGAGTGTGGTGACCCACATTATTATAAAGATTGTCTTCTCATGAAGAAAAACAACAACAACTTGCATACTCTATGTGAAGCTTCTACAGTGGACGAAATAGAAAAGAACATTCCAAAAATCAACGTAACATTGAAAAATAGACAAGCATGTCATCATACTTCCATGGTGGAAGTAGAAGGTACGCTAAATAATGAACCAATCTCTATTTTGATTGACCCCGGTCCTAGTTTAAGTTACGTTTCACCTAGAGTTGTGAATTTGTGTAAATGACAAAAAACAAATTTGAAAAGTCATGGTTACTTCAGCTTGCTACAGGTACAAAAAGGAAAGTAATTGAAATTTTTGGCAAGTGTGAATTCTTTATGAAGGATTTCAAAACCTATGTTGATTTTATTGTTTTTCCTTTGGGGTCTTATGACTTTTTGATTGGTATGAATTAGTTAGAGGAACATAGAGTGATACTAAACTGTTATAATAAGATATTTTTATGCACAGATGATACTAACATTGTTGTTAATACTAAGGGAATACCTAAAACAATTTAATTTTGGGAAATATAATCATTACAAATGAAAAAGTGTGTGTGCAAAGGTTGTAAATTATATGTTGTACATGTATTAGATAATAGGGAGGAAAATAAATATTTTAATCTCTCAAAGTTTCCTATTTTAAATGAATTTAAATACATGTTCCCGAAAGAAATTACAGGATTACCTCCACAAAGAGATATAGATATTACTATAAATATAATACCTGGTACAATACCAATATCTAAGGCTCCGTATAGGATGAACATCATAGATTTGAATGAACTAAGTATACAATTACAAGAATTAATAGATAAATAGTACATATGACCAAGTGTGTCTCTGTGGGGAGCACCTGTACCTTTTGTAAATAAAAAGGATGGTACTTTATGACTATGTATTGATTATCGAAAAATAAATAAAATGACCATTAAAAACTAATATAATTTACCTTGCATTGATGATATATTCGATCAAGTAAGAGGAGTGACGATATTTTCTAAAATTGACTTATGTTCTGGATATTATCAAGTTAGGATAAAGGATGAAGATATTGTTATTGGATAAATCAGTAGGTGTGGACACTAACTGATCTCCCTATATCCACCTAGATCTAGAACAAAACACACCAGAACATGACTCTTTCCTTAAGTTTTAAATATTGAATTTACTAACTAAAGAGGGATAGGTTACATAGCATTTAAATGTCGCTTCCTCTCGCCATCACCATCCTATATCTGTTCCAACACTCATACAATGATGATCCTGCAAAAGAACACAACCAACCAAAGAGATAGTAATAGCATAAAATTAATATAAACCTATGTATGTGATCAAGGAATCATAAAATAAAACACAACAAGCTTTATAAGAAAGAATCATATTAAATATGAAAGAGAGATTACAACCATGGACTTGATGTCATAAGGTCCCTTCCAACTGTCCTTCGCTCCCCACACACTTCCACTCCAAGAAATCTGAGAGCATAGATCTGATAATATTCACAATATATCTTGACAAAATGGCTCATCTAGCCAAGCTAACAATCTCCAAAGCTCAATCCAATCCAAGCTAATCCCAAAAGCTAAAGCTAACTTTCTCCATGAGAGCTCCTCTCGTTTTATACGTTGAAGAGGATAAGGTGAGGAGGTTAGGATGATCCCACTAAATCATGAAAGAAATTAAGATCCAAACCATTCATATGCAACCTCACCATGGAAGTTTCTCCTTCGAAAAGCATCGAGAATATGCTTGTTTTTCCCACATATGAGAATTTTCGCACCCTTCTTATAGAGCAACCTATGAACCTCTCGCAACCCAACTATGGTGTAGCCTACGAAAATTAGGCATTCTTGCACCCTAGCCATAGTGCAGCATGTGAAAATCATCTTTAATAGGGTTTTCATAGGGAAAATGCAACTTCTTTTCTTAGGAAAAGTTCTTCTCCCTTCTTTCTTCAGGAACTCAGGCCACTAACCCCTCTGAAGACTATAGATAGGTTTACATCATTAACAGTCATAGGGATGACTAAAATAATGTGTAACAGAGAGCCCCCAAAGTATGAAGTTAAAACATAGTGATAGCTGAAATACTTTCTCGAGTGTGTGTAGGGAACAAGGAACATGTCGATTGGAAACCTGCCAACAAACAAGGAAATACAGTACAATAATATATCATCACTGAGGTAGGCATTCCCATACTCAGAATACAAATGAATCAAAGCATAAATGTCGACATGTGAAGATCCATGTCAAGTAAGACAGGTCATGGCTACCAAACATACACTGTGGATCCATACCATTATGACTCAAAGCTGAACATAGCCACCAAAAATACACTGTGGATCTATGTGTTAAATACTCAAATTCGAACATAGCCACGAGACATACAATGTGGATCTATGCAATAGTACACACTGAATATACTCCAATGCAACCTGAATCCATTAGAAAAGATTCATGGTCTTCATATCCACCACTCTATAGTACAAATCTAACCATGTGAATACATGTGCTGAAGTCGAACATGGTAGAAACCACTTGATTACCGGTCATTAATGAATACCATTAACAAGTGTGAGGGAAATCACCATTAATGTCAATGACTCCCAAGGTACTCTAGTACATTCCAATCAATTTGAATCAATGAGCTGAGGTCGAACACTTGGTGGAATCTCCCGATCAGGGATCAATAATGAAAATCCATTGTCGAAAGTGAGGAAACCTGCCATTGAGGCATGCAAGTTCAAAGTTACCAATTATTTTCTATGTCTAATTCCTAGATAATGAGTTGAAGTCGACAGAAAAATACTCGTCATAGGAGGGCCTTAATGTATCCCCCATCAATGACACGAAACGAGTGAAAATATTCGTTGTAGATCAGAGTAACCAATAACTCAAGACTGACTCGGGGATGTCCGACACAATATAAGGCTTAAGGACTGCATAAATGGCCATTGCAACAGAAGGCTTTTCGGTTTGAACTTCTCTTTGAACATATTGATGACACGACAATTGTCTTGGAAACACTGAATCAACAACAAGGATCACAAACCAATTTGTAATCTTATAAAGGAGTATGATCAAGAGATAAGTGAATCTTCCAACCTAGACACAAGGTGAGTGAAAGGGTGTCATGTTCAAAAGTGACTCTTCCATGGACTATAGGTTTAGACACATTTCTTTCCCAATTTTCCCCCCACCATTTCTGGCAAGTACCTCTTTATTTTTACACAAGCTTGAGGAGGATAACATATGCTTGAAATATAAGCTCATCCTTCGGATGAGTCCTTCAGAGTATTTTTAACGAACCCTAGGAAGGAGTGGTTCGGTCCCATGCGGGCCTTTTGATGTTTGGTTAACGAGTCCAAAGATAGAAAACTCAGGGGTTTTTCATATTTTGAGAGTCTGAAAAACACTTTAAGAGAACTCTCCCAGTTCCTTTTTCGTAAACTAGTTCGATAGGATCAAAAAATGATAAACCATTGCCCATCGAATGTTTTATTCAAATACTTTTACGAGCATGAACAAAACAAGATTGCTCGGCAATATTTTCATGTTTATAGAGTCTAAAAAGAGATTAAATGGAACTCTAGGGGGTTCCTTTTTCGTATAACCTTTATGAGTCCAAAAAAGTGATAAAAGTATACTTGGTTACATTCTCATTGATTTAGGAGCATGAGAAAGAACAAAGAATAAGCTTGGTAACTTATTCTCATGTATTTACGAGCATGAGAAAGAGAAAAAAGACTAAACTCTGGATTGTTTTCATTTTTACGCAATATTTAAAACAAAACAAAACTATGCTTGGACCGGGTTTCATTTTTACACAAGCTTGAACCAGAGGAAACTATGCTTGAGGTAGGTGGTTTCATTTTTACACAAGCTTGAACCAAAGTAAAAACTATTCTTGAACTTCCCAACACATTATCCATGAATTCACATGGTTGGTACTTAGCCCCCAGCTTAAGAAGCTAGCGGCTCAACTTCAGCATTAAGTCCATGAATATTCAAGTACTAGATGAAAGACTTGACTCAAATAGAGAGGGGGAAAACTATTTCATTTTTTAAATGATTTTGAAATTAGAAAATCATGCTCAAAGACCTCTGTTTCATTTTTTAATGAGGTTTCCTCAGAGATGCAAAAACTATCCTCGACTCTATTCTTAATCATGGATTCCGAGAGGACAATGCTCTGGAAGGACAACATGTCAAGGGATAAAACTTGGTCATGGATTCCAAGAGGTCTGCACTGGAAGGAATAAACACACTCTGGAAGGACACCATGTCGAGGGTTGCGACAAGAGTAAAGAGATCAGGCTCTAACAACCCTTTCTAAGAGATCACCATGTCAACTACTAGATCTAAGTCATCAGAAGTTGAAGCCATGGGCAACAACGCCACATAATTGACCCGTGGTAGGGGCGATATCATTTTCATATAAGAACCATTCAAGGAGGCAATCCAGGCGAGGTCAACGAATGAAAGTTGATCAACAGTCACAAATCGTCCATCGTGAGGGAAATATATCACACGAAAAAGAGTAGACACAATATATTTCATGGCATAGACATAATCCTACCCAAGGAGTAAAGCGAAATCCAAGGGGTCTTGGACTACCATGACATCAATAAAGAAAAATTTCCCTCCCAAAGTTACAGGAAATTGAGGAAGGGTCCCTAAAGGTTGACTGGTTCTTCTGTAAAAAGATAACAAATTCTACGTAACTGATGCAAGCTGAGGACAACCCAAATCCTACCAAGCAATAGAGGAAAAAATACTAATGGAAACACCTTCATGTATCAACGTTTGAGGAATGTCCTGACCACAAAACTGTGTTGTAATATGGAAAGGAATCTGAGAGGGAAGATGAGGTCCAGTTAGCACACCCCAATCAAAATGGATGGCCTCATTACTTGGAGGGGGTTCCATGGGAGAAGGAGGAATAGCCCCCAACAAGGTATATGTTGTATCAACGAGAAAGACATGGGCATTATCGAATTTAATCTCTAGCAGGAGAGTAGGATCGATCGATGACGAGATCAGATCGACCACTTCTGTTGCATTCTCCAAGGGGAGAATGGGGTTGATAGGTGGAAACAGATTGACCACTTGGGTGACACTCTCTAATGGGAGAGTGGGATGGACCAAAGATGGGATTGGATTGACCGCTTTAGTTTCACTCTCTGAGGGGAGAGAAGAATTGATTGAGGATGGTATCACATAAACCAATTTGTCAACTGGTTCAATTAAGGATGTGACTAGGTTGATGACATGAACAACCAGATTGACTGGTGAAGGGACCGGAGTGATCAATCCATCAACTATAGGGGGGTCAAGAGTAAGCTTGTGATATGCAGCTGGAAGTTGAGGCTGTGAAATAGTCATGTCTTCCAGGAATTTCAAGGCTTCGTCCATATGGGGGAAAGGGTGAGTTAGATGAATCCCTTTGCATAACATGGACGGGAACTTGGCTCTACTTTTATTCTTCCCAACTATATTGTGACTAGTTGATGGGAGGGCATCAGCTATTGGTTGCAGAGCCTGATTATCTTCATGATTCATAGGTCCTTGCTTTCAGCCATGTTTATACCCCATGAAGTATTTACACCCCAGAAGTATGTACACTCTTCCACATGGGGGAGTGTAGAGGGGGGGTACCCCCTCTGCAGGGTCTGGGGGGGATATCCCCCCAGCTGGGAGGGTCTGTGGACAAGCAGGTCCCCAGCAAGGGTTCGAGGGCAAAGCCCCTGAAGGAAAAAATTCCTTGTAAATGTATATTGTAATTTCATTGTAAATCTAGACTGTTCATTATAAGGTCGCATATCTAACGGTAGAGATTATGTTAGGTTTTTTTTCCCTAGAAGGCAACCGTCTTTTATGAGGGAAATGTATTGCGGCTATGGTTGATCATGAATATTGTATTCTGAGATAGGAGACTATGATAGAAAGAAGAGGAAGTTACAGTGGGTTTATTGTAGGTTGTATCCCTTCATATGCTGGAAAATAATAAAAGAAGGACCTGGCAATTTCTCTGGTGGACGTAGCCCACACTAGGTGAACCACGTAAATCTGTGTCTCTATTGTATTGTGTATCTTCTGTGTTTTGTTTCCGCATTTGTTTTATTTTATTTCTCCACGGTCCTGTTTTTCTAAAAACTGGTATCAAAGCAAAAGGTAACTCGCAGGAAAAGATGGTTCTTGGTTCGAGTGGGAGCAATGTCGGAAGATGGAAAGTTTAGGGTCGATAAATTTAACGACCAAAACTACCAGTTATGGAAGATGCAGATGGAAGATTATTTATTTCAGAAAGATCTATTCCTACCATTGAGTGGAGTAGCAAAGAATCCGATGACCATGAAGGACAAAGAATGGGAGATTCTTGACAGAAAGGCTCTAGGAACGATACGGCTAAGCCTGGCAGCATCGGTGGCTTTCAATATTTCCAAAGAAAAGACAACAAAGGGTTTGATGGATGCATTGGCCAAATTGTATGAAAACTATCGGTGTCCAATAAGGTATTTCTAATGAAGAGATTATTTAATATGAAGATGTCAGATGGTGGGTCGGTTGCAGATCATTTAAATGAATTTAATACGGTTACTAATCAACTAAGTTATGTAAAAGTGGACATTTATGATGAGGTCAGGGATGTTCTAATATTGTGCTCATTGCCATAAAGCTGGAACAACTTAGTCATGGTTGTAAGTAACTCTGTTTCTGGTTCAAATACTTTAAAATTTGATGATGTTGTTGGTGTTATCCTTAGTGAGGAAATGTGACGGAAAATCACAGGTGAGACATCAGGTAATGCATTGAACATGGATAACAGGGGAAGACAAAAGGATAGAGGAAAGGGATCAGGGAACCATGGGAATTCTAGGAAGTGCACATCCAAATATAGACTTGGAAAGATAGAGTGTTGGAATTGTGGGAAGAAAGGACATCTGAAGAAAGATTGCAGAGCTCCAAAGAAACAAAGAGATGGACAACAAGAGAGAAATCAAGAAGCAAATGTAACAGGTGATGTGTTACAAGATGCTTTGATTCTTTTTGTAGATAATATTTCTGAGTCTTGGGTAGTAGATTCAAGAGCTTCATTTCATGCCACATCCCATAGGAAACATTTTCTAGATTATGTTCAAGTTGATTTTGGACAGGTTCATTTGGGTGATGATGCACCATGAAAAATTGTTGGAATGGGAAAGGTAAAAATAAAGAAATGAAATGGGAACCAATGGTTGTTGAAAGAGGTAAGACATGTTCCATATTTAAGAAAAAATCAAATTTCAATAGGGCAGTTGGCAAGTGAAGGTTGTATATCCATATTTATAGATAAGATGTGGAAGGTCATCAAAGGATCATTGGTGATAGCGAAAGGAGAGAAAGTAGGTACATTGTATTTATATACTGGTAATACTGACTCTTCTATCTCTTTAGCTTCTACAGGAGTGGATACAACACTATGGAATCATAGGCTTGGACACATGAGTGAGAAAGGTATGAAGATACTTCACAAAAGAAATTTGTTGCCAGATCTTAAACAAATTGATTTGGACTTCTGTGAGCATTGTGTTTATGGGAAAAAAAAAAGAGTCAGATTTCTCAGAGTCGGAAAAGAAAAGAAGAATGAAAGGTTAGAGCTTGTGCATACAGATGTATGGGGACCATCTCAGGTATCATCTCTTGGTGGCTCTAATTATTATGTTACTTTTATTGATGATGCAACTAGAAAAACTTGGGTTTATTGCATTCAACAAAAATATGATGTTTTTGATACTTTTAAGAAATGGAAATATTTGGTTGAGAATGAGATAGGAAAAAAGTTGAAGTGTCTCAGATCAGATAATGGAGGTGAATATTGCAGCAAGGAGTTTGATTATTACTTTTCATACCATGGGATTCGTAGAGAGAAGACAGTTCCAAGAACACCACAAGAAAATGGTGTGTCAGAAAGGATGAACAGGACAATCATGGAGCGTGCAAGGAGTATGAGATTGCATGCCGGTTTGCCCATACAGTTCTGGGAAGATGCTATAGATACTCCTATTTACTTAATAAACAAAGGACCTTCAAGATCTTTGGATGGTATAATTCTAGAGGAGGAATGGAAAGGAAAAAAGGTAAACTATTTTTTTTTGAAAACTTTCGATTGTGAAGCATTTGTCCATATTGATAAAGAAAATAGAACAAAGCTTGAGGCAAAATCCAAGAAGTGTACCTTTATTGGATATGGTGTTAATGATTTTGGTTATCTCTTATGGGATTATGAAAATAACAAAATCATTAGGAGTAGAGATGTCATATTC
>JASDQU010101667.1:128148-141092 GCA_032191745.1 Picea mariana
AAAAAAAAAAAGAAAATAAAATAAAATAAGAGAAGGTGAAGGAGGAAATGAAGAATCAGATTATAGAATAAATAGAAATGGGTCACTAATGTATAAAACCAGATTATACATACCTGATTTAAATGAAATGAAGTTATTAATATTGAATTAAATGCACAAAAAACCATATTTTAGACACTCTAGGTACCAGAAAATGATTACTATGTTAAGAAAGGAATTTTATTGGCCAAAAATGAAAAGTGAAGTAGCTAAATATTTGGCAAGATGCATGGAATGTCAGCAAGTAAAAATTGAGCACAAGCACCCAAAAGGTTTACTACAACCTCTATCTATTCCAGAATGGAAATGGGAAGTTATTTTTATGGATTTTATAATGGGCTTACCTAAAAATATTAAACAAAATAATTATATTATGCTTGTTGTTTATAAATTAATCAAGGAAACACATTTTATTCCTGATAAATCCACTTATAAAGATATAAATATTGCTGATATTTTTATGAAAGAAATTTCCAGGTTACATGGTGTGCTTAAAGTTGTAATTTATGATAGAGATGCTAAGTTTACAGGTAATTTTTGGAAATCTTTGTTTAAAGGTTTGGACACCCAATTAAACTTTAGTGTTTCTTATCACCCACAAATGGACAGTCATAATGAAAGGGTAAACTGAGTTTTGGAGGATATGCTTAGAATGTATGTAATGGATAAGCCTAGTAAATGGGAAGAGTATTTACATCTTGTTGAATTTGCTTATAATAATCTATTTCATGCTTTAGTTAAATTAAGTCCCTTTGAAATACTTTATGGACTGAAATGTAACACTCCAATTTCTTGGAGTAGTCTAATGGATTGATACAGGTGGATATCGATGGCCACCCACCTTTTCCAACTGGCTCAAAATAGGTTTCCAACAATTTTGGTAATTTACTATTTTTAGCAGTTTTTAACTTCTGGGGCCATTTTGGGGGCCTAAATGAAGGTTTTTTGGGATTTACCTTCTCAAAGATATCCAAAGGCTTTGATTGAGCCCCCAAAATGAATATCATAGACGATACCTTTCCAACAAGCTATTGTGTTCCCCAAACAGAGATCATATGCCAAAGTTATGGCTTCAAGAAGTTGATACACCAAACTACCCAAAACGTGGTCCACAAAAATGTTGGATTTTCATCTCATGGGGTTAGGGTTTTGTATTTTCTTTATAATATAAATTCATTTGGAGCCTCGTTGTAAAATCATCTTCTTGCGAATGCGAGTAGTGGACACATCTCTTCTCAGAGATAAGCTGACATGATTCTAGCGAGTCTTTCACTCTGTATTTTTACAGTCTTTGTACATTTTTCGCTCATTAATAGAAAAATGTGTATTACTATATCTCTATGTTTATGGTTGCATCTCTGATACATTTTTGTTATATTATTGGATATCTGAGATATTTCTGTTTATTGCTTTATTATATCTCTGCTCTCATTTCTTGCCAAAAATAATCTAGATCATGGACAGTTTAATGTTAAGTCTGAATATGTTGAAAGGTATGGAACTAATAGTTAAACTTGTACAACATAACTTGAAGGTGTCACTAAACCGACATAAAAGTTACGCGGATTTAAAAAAAAATCCAAGAGAGTTCCAAGTTGGGGATCATGTTTATGTAAAAGTAAAACCCAGGAAATTGTACTAATTTTTCTCCAAGATATTATGGACCCTTCAAAGTCTTAGTGAGAGTGGGGCCAGTAGTGACTATTTTATGACGTACTATCATGATTCTAAATCTGATTTGTCTTTGAATAGATTTTAGCTCTAAGTTTGAACTTCCAAAACTCTCCTTCGTTGCCTTTTAGGACAACAAAAACTTAGGTAAATTTCTGTTGATAATTTTTATTGGTTATGTGTTGTTTGAGGTGCCTTTTCCCATTTGAACCTTATGAAACCCTTTCCTTCTTTCCTTGAACTTGGTTCCCTCTACACAAGTGTGCTCTCCTCCTTATATTGGTGTGCACCTAGCCTTAGTGAGCCCCTCCTCTAGAACGATCTCCCTCTCATGGATGAGAACCCTTAAATTATAACTAAGGCCTCCCATAAACTAGTGTGCCTGTCCTCTTCCATGAATCCTCTCATGAATATAGTGTGCCCTCGAGTATTTTATCCTCTCCTATTCCAAGTGTACCCTCAATATAGGAATGCACCTCTCCTCATGTGAGGGCCTCCAACTCCATGGAAGCACCTTCCTCCATGTTTTGCACCTTCCTCACCTCAAGTACCAAGTTCCCTCTACCTTATGCACCCTGCTCTCCTCGATAAATGCTCCCAAGTGCTCTTCTTCTTCTCCTCCCCTCTCAATTCTCTCAAGTGAAGAATGAATCTCATCTTTTCCTTATTCCTTCCTTTAGCCTCTCTTTGGATAAACCCTAAAATATCAATGGCCTAGATCCAATCTAGCCATGTCTAATCAATGGGTGAGATTTAATCCTATAATCTCACTTAGGAAACCCACTTTCCTTAGTTTTCCTCATGTCCTTTAACTCACCCATAGAGTGAGTTAAATGTCACTTTAATGACTTAAGTGACATATTTCACTTTTGAATTAAAATCCTAAGTCGAAGTGAAACTAGAACATAAAGTGAATTAATGAGGGTAGTAGTCTCCCCCTTTGTGTTTAGAGAATCACAAACACAAGGGGACCACTTTCCAAGGTACCCAAATCTCAACACTCCCTCTTACCGAGGAAAGTTCCATTCACCCCCAATTGTATCCCTATAGTGGACATGGTTGCCTACTGGAAAATACTCAGTGAGTATGGTTGTACCATGATCATCATAAGTGGTATATGACACATATCTACTCAACCTACGTGATCTATAGATGGAAGTGTATCTCCAGCTATCCAATATCACCTAGATCTTGGATTCATACCAAAGATGTCAATCTTGGTCTCCCACTAAGGATTTATACCTCCTGGCATATTTCCAACAATCACTACTCTTGGAATCTCACCAAGAGTCCCCCCCTCTTGGTACCTCACCAAGAGTATCTGGATCTCAACATCTCATCAAGATCCCCAACTTTGCCTCTAACCAAGTGATTTCCACCTAAAGTGGAACCTGAACTTGATATTCTCCTCTCCATATCCAAGTGAGGCTCAAGCCCCTGTGGTTCCATTCTACTCCTCCTCATAAATATATGAATCTCTGAATCCCTTGCACACACCCTATGTCTCGACAACTTTGAAACTGAAGTTGTCCCGAGTGGACCAGTCACCCCTGAAGATGGTGTCCCCAAAATTGAATCCAAGCTCCCTCTGAATCAATACTCTAACTTAATAGGTCATACTCAACTCTGTCTCCCCACCTGACACTGGATGGTGTAACAACTCACAAACAACTAACAAATGCACACTCCCTCACAAACTGAGCTACATACTCAACCTCCTCTCCTAGCACTGCAATATCATCATGTTGCTTCTTCTTCTTCTTCTTAGGACACTATCCTGCATAGTGACCCATCTCTCCATAAGAAAATCATTTTTCTATTCTCGTGTCTCTCTCTTTTCCACCACCACTCTACTGTGGTTTGGCCCCTCCCTTTGGAACCATGTTTAACACCTTTTTCGATATTATTCTTTCCCTTAGTCCATAGAGAAAGGTCCTCATCTAGATGGGATATATGTTGTTTTCCTAAAGACTGCAATATGCATCTTCTCTCCTCCTCTAAGAAATCATCCCAAATTCTCTCCCAAGTAGGCATAACCTCCCGGGAAATAATGCCTCGAACAAATGAACCCCATGGTTTGATAAAGTTGTTTAAATCTTTCCTCACCATAAATTATGGGTCCACTATATCTTCGAAATTTTCAATCTCATCTCTGATCTAAGTGAATCTACCAAGGAATGATGTAACCAACTCAGAATCGAGCATCATAATTCTCCTGAGATTGTCCTGTAGAACCATCTTCTGGTTCTGGTTTTGACTCTGGTAAAGCTTGCATAAAAGCCCACACATCTCAAATGCATACTCTTTACGAGTCACATATGGAATGACGTATTCTCTCACCCCATCACAAATAGTCGTTTTCTCATTGTTGTTCCTCTTCCTGAACTTTGCCACCAACACAGAAGAAGTGACAGGAGGAACAACAACGATAACATGAACTATATGCCATAGCTCAAGGTCCTCTAAGGAGAAAGTGATCATAGTCTTCCAAGGGGACCAGTTGATAGCACCGTCTAGCCTATATTTTTCTCACATATGGGACAATGACATGGTTTTCCACTAAATCTCACACTGATGATAAAAATACACAAGAGAACTGTCTCACTCCTATCAACACAGGTGTGAAAAGAGGTAGTAGAACTACAAACTCACTCCTGACAAAACAAGTGTGAAGAGAGGTTGTCTAAATTAGCCTCACTCTTTTCCATGAAGGTGTGATAAGAGGTTGTCCAAAAGTGTCAAAAATCAATTCTGCAACTGTCAACAAATCTTCCCACAAACTGTCCATAAGCTCTTTCAACATGCTGTCCAAAAAAATATGTTTACTCGTTGTAACAAAAATGTCCACTGAATGCAATAGAAATCAACAAGTCTTTTCCACCAAGGGATTTGATATCATGAATATTTATAAGTTACTATCATGATTCTAAATTATATTTGTCTTTGATGATATTTTATCTCTAAGTTTGAACTTCGAAAACTGTCCTTTTCTTCCTTTTAGGAAAAGAAACAATTAGGTAACTTTATGCTGATAATTTTCATTGGTTATGTGTTTTTTGAGGTTCCCTTGCAAGTGTTTTGACATTCCAATGTTAGCACATGCAATAAAACTAAAACACATAATACTCCTCAGATATTTACAACTCTAAAATGATGATCTAACATTTCTAAGCATGCATGAAATTGACACATAAGTTTTTATGCTCAACATGACCCTGGAAAAACCCCCATCGAGAAAACTAGTTTGGTGTAGATGTATATAGAAGGCCTCAAAGAAAAATGTACAACATGAAAAACATATAAAAATGAATCTGGTACAACAACAACCCTTCTCGGATGCCTTGAATTCCCTTGAAGATGTTCCTGCTATCCTCTTGATGTAAGGTTCCCTTTGCCTTGGTGCGCCCCTCTTACTTTTCTAACCCTTCGACCTCTTTCCTTGTGCCTTTTCCTTTTCCCTTGAGAGGCCTTTGCCTTTGCCTTTTCCCACTTGAAACTTCTGAAACCCTTTCCCTCTTTCCCTAAAATTGGCACCCTCTACACAAGTCTGCCCTCCTCCTTGGCTTGGTTTGCACCTATCCTTAGTGCACCCATCCTCTATCAATACCTCCCTCTCATGGATGAGTGCCCTTATCTTCTCACTAAGGAATCCCCTCAATTAGTTAACCCCTTGTCCTCCATGACACCTCTCATGAATATAGTGTTCCCTCCTTAAGGCTTTGTGCCTCTCGTCCTCCAAGTGTGCCCTCAATCTAGGAATGCATGTCTTCTCATGTGAGTTCCTCTAACTCCATGGACGAACCTTCCTCCATTCTACGCTCCTTCCTCACCTCAAGTAGAAAGTTCCATATACCTTGTGCGACCTACTCTCCTCAAGAAATATGCCCAAGTTCTCTTCTCCTTCTCCTCTGCTCTGAAATATCTCAAGTGAAGAATGAATCTCATATTTTACCTATTCCCTCCTTTAGCCTCTCTTTGTCCAAACCCTAAAATATCAATGGCCTAGATCTCATCTATCCATGTTTAATCAGTGGGTGAGATTTAATCCTAAAATATCACTTAGGAAAACCACTTTCCTTAGTTTTTCTCATGTCCTTTAACTCACCCACAAAGTGAATTAAATGTCACTTTAATGACTTAAGTGACATATTTCACTTTTGACTTAACCTCCTAAGTCAATGTGAAATTAGAACATAAAGTAAAGTAATGAGGGTAATAGTATTCCCCTTTGTGTTTAGAGATTCACAAACACAAGGGGGCTACTTTCCAAGGTATCCAAATCTCAACAAGTAGCCTATAAGCTAGGAATTCCAACTTTAATAAAATTACACAATTTTTTTCATGCTTCTCTATTAAAAAAATATGTATGTGATGCTACTTATGTGGTTGATAGGGATGTAATACAAGTGGAACCCGAAGGAGAAATCCAAGTAGAACCAGAACCCATTCTCGATAGAAGAGAGCTTATTCTCTAGAACTGCACCATTGGGAAGGTAAAGGTGCAATGGAGGCACCTTAGTCTCGAGGAAGCTACTTGGGAATTGGAAAATCATATGAGAGATGCATATCAAATTATATTTCAAGAGGAATAGAAGGACCTTGAGTAACACCGAGGACAATGTTAAACTTTAAGGGGGTATGCATGTAATATCCCAAACTTTGAAATTATTAAGACTTTATTTTATTTATGTAATAAACTATTATTTTATTTAAGTTTGACCAAGGGTGGTCAAAACAATTTTAAAGACATTTTAATTATTTATTTACTAAAGAGAAGGAAAAACCGATATTAAGGTAACCATTAAAGAGTGATTGCTAATCCACAAGGACGAATGACAAGTGGCACATTATGAAAGACCAAGTGGAAAAGAGATTGAGTTGAACTCAAGTGATGCAAGGGGCATCTTCCCAGAAAATATGCTCAAACTCAAGTGAAAGTTAGAGTTGGGCAGGTGGCTCATTAATGACCAAAATTCCTAGGAAACAGAATAAAAAAAAATTCACATAAATAGAGAAGTAGGCTTGCATGACTTGGAAAGATACTAGAGAATGAAATGTGTTAATTTATGAGTTACTTTTTGTAGAATAAAGCTACAAGATTTGTCCTTATGGTTCAATGATCAGGATCGTGGGTATTCAGAGCAAGTGATTTTTATTTTTCTTGACTGTGGTTGGGTGGAACAATGACCTTTAGATCATTTTACCTAATTTATTTGATTGCGAGAATTGTACATTCTCTATTCTGCTTATATTTATTAAATATTATCAATATGCCGAGAAAGAGAAAATTAGAATTACGATTCCTATTCTTTTAAAAGTCTCATGTTAAGTTAATTTTCTCTTCTGATCAAATATATTATGAAAATGTTGTATATTACCATATGTTTAATTTTACGCATAATACTATGTGTTTAAAACAGTTATAGAATCCTAAAACCTTTTAGAGGAATTAAACATTGAATGTACTCTTAGCATACATACACTGATTCTAATAGTATATAAGCCTTATGGTAATTGTACTAGTTAACTTGAAATAATATAGTCAATTTTCATAGTCAATGTCAACCATTAAAATGAATGAGAGAATCAAGGATGAGCTAGTTTGCAATAAACCATCAATTCTCATAATTCTATAATAAGATGCGTACTCAGTAATTATCAAAACAATTTTCCTTTCCATATAATGACAAACATATTATAATAAAATAGAAAGAGATAAATATATGTATATATCCAAAGGGAATAATTAACATAAATGGATATTTGCACAACCAAAACAAAGGAATACATTATATTACTTATTATCATGGGAATAATAAAAATCATTACTATATAAAAATGTAATTATTGTCTATGCAAAAATGTCGAATCAGATAGATGTGATGACTCTGTATTTAACATATAAACCAAGGAAATAAATCCATATATGAAACTTGTACAATCACAAATTATCATTCACAACAATGTCTAGTTATTAAAGAGTCCCTTGACTCTCTTACAAAAAAGTATTTCTAAAAATATTCATGATACAAATCCAAATTCATCCCAGGTTGAAATCTAACCCCTTTTCAATACAAAAAAATTTAAATTCCTTTAAGGCATACAAAGATTAAAAATAACTATAAACCCTCTGTTGAAAACACAGTAGATAATAGGATATGCATACCTGGAAAAGAGGAAGTTTGTTAAGTTCCAAATACCTGAATACAAAATACTACAATAGTACCAAATATATCTGAATACAATCACCACACAAGATATATGGAACAATATAGAAAACCACCACTTTATTATATCAAAACCCTTGAGGTAGGGAAATACCATACACTGGATCCTATTATGGAAGGTATTCTCTCATGTTCACTTTCCGCTTCGAGGGGGAATCCTCTTATTGATCTACAACTCACAATACAATACTTTTATTCATGTCCCATTACATTGTTTGAACCCCTTTATATAGTTCTACCATCACCTAAGAACATTCTAGAGGAGGAATCCTCTAGAAGTATAACCTTCTAAGAAGTCCTCTCACATTGATTATATCTAACTACTCATTTATTATATATAACTACCATTGTGAGACTTATTTAATAATATAATGGACCTAGTCCACCTTGGATTGAATGGCCTCCACTATTATCACTATGGTCCCTCTGCCCCCCCCACACTACCTCTCTAGCTACCTAGCATTCCATCCCCCTTATGAAAACGTTGTCCTCAATGATTGATGTACAACCATATACTAGGGTCCCATGGATAAGTGTGGACCATAGTGTTGAAGTAGACTAGAGAACTAGAGTCCCATTGAGAAATGGAGGCCACCATGCTGAAGTAGTCCAACCGCCATTGTAAACTAGGGTACCATGTCGAAGTGCTCATTTGAACTCCACGTGGAAGATATATGAACTCAAGAACCAACTGAAAATGATACTCCAAAGATCTACATTGATCACGAGGATACAAATATGTATATACATCCATATCCTCAAAATCATTTGAATAACACACTAGTACTGGAGAATACGAAAAAATAGTGTGCATAGAAGGCGTTGGACTTCTCTCCATAATGTTCTCTATATAAGGTGAAGGAGAGTCATCAAATAGAATATGGAAGTGGTTTCCATCTCGTAAATGACAACTATCCCTATACCAATCATCGCAATCATCCTCCAAAACATGCCAAGAATACACTTTTTGATGATATTCATTCATGATGTTCATCAAAGTACATTTCTACTTCATGCTTGAAAATGAATTATGAATACTACGAAAATCATCATTGATATATTCTTTAAAGTTATGCAATGTGTCATACATTTGGGAAATTGTGTGTAGAATTTCCTTGAGGGTTTGAGAGTGAACATCAATTGGAAACACCACATAAAATATACCAAAAGAAATCTCTTAAAATGATTTATCCAAATTCTGTCACACCCTCCTGGTGTGAAGCCTCAAAGACCTTCAACCCTGGAAATCAAGAACTCCTACAAATGCCTAACATACATCTACATCATACATAAAGAACACACACAGACATTCATTCAACACACAGTAATACAGGAAAAACTGCTCTGATTATATTAAATGGAAAATGCCTGTATTTTACAAGGTTTTCTGAGCTCTCTCCGGCTCTTCTCTTCCAACCATTACATCCCACCAAAATGAGATCCGAAAATCTCTTTTACCTGAGGGGCTCTTAGAGCGCTTCCCTCCAGTTCTACCTACTCTATTCAATTACAATAAATGGATGTCTAGTCCAGCATCTGGATCTAGATCTCAGTCGATCTAGCATTAAATCCGATCTTAACTACAGCATGCACAAAGGCACGAATTCCTGGCTTAACAGCCTAAAACATTAATTACATTGAATTCAAATTTTAAAATGAGGTTGCACCTCTCTTCAGCGCGCAATTTGAATTCGCTGGCATGGCTGGCTAGCTGGCTAGCTGACGTGGAGAGATGCTCCTGCATCACCAAGCTCTAGGGCTCCAAATTTCGTTGTGTTTTTGGTTGAGTTCCCCAAACTCCCAGCATATAGCTGGATGATGTTACCACCACTATCTTTGATCACCCCTTGCATCCCTGCCACTCTTGGGTTCCCTTTTTCTGTCCTGTCAAAATTTAATTTGAGGGACCCCAATGGAGGGGGGGTCTGGTTGCGGTGTCCTATTTGGAGTTGCATCTCCCGCACAACCATTGTGTTGTTGTGCCCATATTTTAGGTGAAAAAATTCTAGGATGCAGGCATCTTGGTCGGTGAGTTGAGTTTTTTCCTTCTTGTAGTTGCGGCTCTGCACCGTTTCTTGTATTTGTGAGATTATTGCATCCTTGAGCTTTCCTTTTAGTTGGATTTCATTCCTAAAGATTATTTGATTCCTTTCTTTCCATATTTCCTAGATGATCATCCCCAGTGTTAGTTTCCAACAGAGGTTCACCATTTCATTTTCACTGTAACTCTCATTCCAATTGTTGATGGTTGTGTTGATGTTGCCCTAGATCCTATTGGATTGGCGATAGATGTCGGTCTCCTAGTCCCATAGCTCTATTGTGTAATTGTGATCATCGAGGAGGTGATTGGTCTTTTCCTCCTTATCTTGACAGAGGTGGGAGTGAGATGGACATATATAACCAATTTTCCTGAGATTTTACCAAGTTACAATTCTGTTGTGGAGAACTAACCATTCAAACATTTTGATTTTTGTCCATTGGGGGTTGCGCCAAATATTTCCCCACTTTTGTGTCAGGTCCTCTTGATATTGGTCCATGATGTAATACCATGCTTCTTTTAAGTTGAATTCCCCACCATTTTCCTTTCCCCACCTTAATTGGTCCTTGTCCTCTAAGACTGCAATTTTCCTTTTCCCTAATTCCTCTTCTAGCTCTTTCGTTAGGGTTGTTATACAGTCTCTATTTTCTAGGTTGAGTTTATCCTAGGTCCTCCATCTATCTCTATCAATTATTTTCTTCCAATAGTGATGGATTTTTGTTTTACCTTGCGCTGTCATTTCCTGTTGTAGCTCCTCCCTATCCAGATTTTCCATTCTGGGTTCCTGTTTCCACGCGTCCTCCCAGAATCTGGTTGTTTGACCATTCCTGACTTCCCATAAGCTATGTTTATGGATCCAGTTATTTTTTCACCAGGCTAGATTCCAGATAGTTGATCCCTCCCTTGTTCCCATGAATTAGATTCGATCTTGATCATTTATGTTTTGGGCATACTTGGAATTCCATAGGTTTGTCCATGGTACTGAGTTGTTATTGACCCATCTACACCAGAGTTTTGCCTCATAGGATTCATTGGTTACCTATGGGTCTTGTAACCCCAATCCTCCTTTTCCTTTTGGTATGCATATGTTCTCCTAGGCTTCCAGGGCCCATTTCGTTTTATTTTCTACACCTTGCCATAGGAACTCTCTTTGAATGGATCTTATCTTTTGTAGTATTCCTTTGGGAGCTAGAAACATTGAAATCATATAGGACATAATTGCTTGTAGAACCACTTTGGTGAGCATAATCCTCCCTGCAAGGTTGATAGATCTGTAAGTCAAATTTTCCAACCTATCCTACAAATTTTTTATTACTCCTTCCCACATTTCCATTTTGCATGCTCTATCTGTCAGGGGGATTCTAGAGTATTTTGTTGGGAGTCTTTTGCGTTCAAACCCCATAATGTAGGCCAAGTTTCTTTGAATTGCAGGATTAGTGTTACAGAAGTAGATCATGGAATTGGAGTGGTTGATCTCCGCCCCCAAGGATTCCCCAAAGTATTCTAAGATTCTTTTGTAGGTTTTTGATTCCTTTACCGTGGGTGTGCCATGGAGTAGGGTGTCATCAATGAACTGTTGGTGTGTGGAGGTTGGACCATTTTCGAAAGGTTTGATTCCTTTTAGTTCTCCTGCTATAGTTGTGATTTTTATGCTTCTACTAAGCCCTTCCATCATCATAATGAACAAGAAGGGGGATAACGGGTCTCCTTGTTTAATGCCTCTCGAAGGCCAGAAGGGTTTTCTTGGGGGTCCTTTGATTAGCAAAGAGTAGCTTGTCATTGAGACTATATTGACAATCCAATTGATGCAGTGTTGTTCAAACCCAAAGGCTTCCAACCTCTTGGACATATAGTGCCAACTAAATTTGTCATAAGCCTTCACCAGGTCAAGTTGGATTATCATCCCCCCTCTCCTTTGGATTTTCAGTGTGTGTATAATCTCATTGGCATGGATGATGTTGTCCAATATTTTTCTTCCTTATACGAAACCGACATGTTCCTGTTAAATCAGTGTGGGTAGAAGAGGTTTCAAGCGATTGGATATGACTTTAGAGATTATCTTATACACTACATTGCATAATTCTATAAGCCTGTAGCGATCTAGGGTCCTTGCTTCATTTTCTCTGGGGATTAGCGTGATTAGTGTGGAATTTAACGCTTTCAAGTTGGAGGCCGAGCATATGGATTCTTCCACCACCCCATAAACATATTTTTTCCCCACTTCCTAGAAGGATTTGAAAAATTCCACTGTGAAACCAACTGGACTTGGGGAATTTCCATTGGGAATATTCTAGAACACTTGGTCAATTTCCTCCTTTGTTATGGGTTTTTTAGATTGATATTTTGTTCCTCAGTGACTTCTGGGGATGTGTTGAGTTATCCTTTGTATGGCCTTTTTTTTGTCTTGATTGGGTTCTTGGGCCATCGCCTTGAAGTGATTCACCAGTGTATTTTCAATTTCCTTGTGGGATTCTCTTTCGATCCCATATTGATCCCTAATTTTTAGGATTGTGGTGTGGGTTCTTCTTGCAATGGTTGTTCTATTGAAAACTTGGTATTCCGCTCCCCTTCCTTTAGCCACATGATTCTGGACTTTTGGTGCCACAAATTTCTTCCTGCTGACATATTGCTTCCCATTCCTAGATCATTTGGATCTTTTCTATTTTACGATCCCCTGTATAACCCTCATCTATGCAGAGTTCCTAGAATATACTCATTCTTTCCTCAATATTTTTATTTTCTTAGTTTATGTTTCCAAACATTTCCTTGTTCCACTCCTTGAGTTTCTATTTAATATACTTGTGTCTCTTATAAATTTATAAAATCCTTGTCCCTTGATCCAATAATTCCTCCCACCGCCATTTATTGATGTTCTCCTTGAAGGTGGGATGTTCGATCCGAAACTTCTCAAATATAAAAGGTTTGTTCTTCAGAGTGGTTTGGAAGTCTGCTTCCAACTGAATTGGCCA
>JASDQU010101667.1:141107-184835 GCA_032191745.1 Picea mariana
CCATGGAAGGATGTTGCAATCTAAATTTATTCCCTATAGAATAATGGACTTCAACACCAGGAATCAATCTAGCCTTGTAGCTACTTGGTAGTGGTTAATTCATTTGTTATTCCAGGTGAATTGGCCATTGATCGTTCTCATGTCCACCATCTCCATTGTTTCTATGAAAGATGAAAATTCCTCTGCATATCTATCCAATCTCCTGGTGCCTCCCTTTTTCTCCACAAGTTTCATGATGATGTTGAAATCACCTGTCAAGATCCAGTGGAGGTTGCAGGATCGTGCCTTTACATCTTCTGAGTCTACGAGAATTCTCTTTTTTTCCTCCAACCTCTAGGGGCCATAAACATTTGTGCATAGAATTACCTCAGTATTACCTATAATTTTCATGTTAACTGAAAGTGTGTTTCTTGTTGCTTCGGCTGTAAGTAGGTTCAACAATTGTGGTTTCCATAAGTGTTACCCATGATTTTGGTCGTCATGATGATGTATTGATGATGGTGTACTCGGGCTCTTCATAAGAACTTTCTCCTGAGAAAATTTACTTTCATCTCTTCGTAGAAAACTCATTTTTGAAGAAGGTTTGCAGGTTGCTAGTGCATTTGGGTGCGAGAATGCCTGATTCTCGCAGGCTGCCTTAAGCCAGGGTGTGAACTTCTCTCACTATGTTGAACAACTAGGGTGCGAACTCTTCCTAAAGCATGGAAAAAGATGAATTCTCGATGCTTCTAGAAGGGAATCTTCTAGAAGGATGGGTTGGCATTCAAATGGTTATCCTAGTACTGGATTCCTTGATATTTTGGGATCATTCTTATCCAAGTAACTAATTCATTCTCTCCTATATATTGTGGGAATTCTCATGGAAAAGGTTAAGCAAGATTCATTGGAGAATTGGTGAAAGAATTGTGTGAAGGACTGAAGCTTGAATAGCAGCTTGGAGACTCCAGCAAGTCTATCAAGGGGATTTGATCTTCTTCATGCAAAGATTGAGCAAGTGTGTGTGTCGAAGCCAAGAGCCATCGAAAGGAAGTTTGCGACATCAAGGTTCATGTTGTAATCTTTACTTTCAATTAATATGATACAGTTGCATGTCCCTTTCCCATAAATCTATTTCCACTTTATTGTGTAATTCCTTGATCATACACATAGGTTGACTATTGAATAGATTGTGCTATCTTCACTTTGGTCGGTTTGTGTTGTCTTGGTCTTGACTGCATGAGAGCACTGGAGCGAAGCGGGAGAAACAAAGACCATAGGAAGCGATAATAAGGTATGTTATTTGGTCTTGCCTCCTAGTGAATTCAATAGCCAAAACCTAGGGAAAGAGTCATGTCCTGTCCTGTTTTATTCTAGATCCAGGTGGATCTAGGGAGATCTGTTAGTGTCTGCACCTACCGATTAATACGATAACAAAATTGGTGACTCCACTGGGGAACAATCCCATTTTCTTTGTGGCTTTTGGTGTTTTTCTGTGGCCATTTTCTCTGGTTTTACTTTTCTCCTTTGCTATCAATCTTCGAGTCTTTAGGATATCCTGATAGACCCTCTGGGACCATAGGCCTTTTCAAATTTTGCTTCATTTTCCAAAATTTTGATTATGTTCAGACATTCTCGCACTGCACTTCATTGCAACCTACGAGAATTGGTAGGGTTCGCATTCTGCCTTTAAGGTTCAGTCTAAGGTTCTCACACCCTGCTCAAGGGTCACCTGCGAGAATCAGTGATTCTCGCACTGTGTAATACTACCAGCCTGTGAACTCAATTTTTCAAATTTTTCGATTTGAGTTTTGGCATCTTCAACTGCCTAGATCAGTTTAAGTGCCTCATAAGTGTTTCTTGGACCATTGATTGGTGTCTTTATTGTCTTCGTTTGCATGCATGAACAGTCTTAGGATTTCAAGGCTCTTCTTGTCACTTTTGTCTTGACTTTCGTTTCTTGACTTTTCTTGGAAAAACCATTCTCTCTGATTTCAGAATCTGAGTGTGTTTGATTAGTTAAGAACCAGTGATTGGTTGAAAGTTGATTTGTTTGGTCTTTTATCATTTTCTTATTGTTTGAAAGATCATTTTTCTTTTTCACTTGAAAAGACTACATTGGTTTGCTTATTATTTTTGTTTTCATTGAAAGAGTAAATTGGGTTTATCATTGCTTGTTCATTGGTTTTTGATTTTTTGTACTCTCATTGGCATAGTGAGGGTCCTTTTTGAAAAGTAAACAAACGGTTTTCTTTCAAAAACTCTTTTTTGTCTTCAAAAACATTGAAAATCAAATTGTTGAAATTATTGAAAAAGACACAATAGAGAATTGTTATTGATGCGTGATTTGTTGCATTTTCATTTTAAAGGAAATTTTTCGTTGTAGTTCAAGGTTGATCTGGAAAAATTTCTCTCTCCCATACATAGGATTCATTGAACGAAACATGATATATTTCATTCTCATCCATGCATTGTTGGGTCAGAGTCATACAACATAAGCTTCATCTTCATTTCCTTTGAGTAAACAACAGCTCTTAATAACAGTGCCTAATCATAAAATTTATCTAGTAACACTTTTTTAGGGCTCTTGTACACCAACATTTAGCTAGGCTAGAGATTTGGAGTAAGAAGAAAGATACACTCTCCAAAAACATGAAACACACAATAGCATCTTGTGTTAGGGAGTGTTAAATTCCATTTGCAACATCCTGTCCTGGGAAGCCCTTCTCACACAAGGGTCAAACACGAGGTCGCATTGGTATTGGCGGAGTTACTCACCCTGCTTTGTTGATATTAGTGTATAGATTGCACATATTATGGGGATCACTTAGAGGTATACCCACAATGATGAGTGGAAGCATTTTGAGTTGATTTCGGGCTAGATACCCTGCCCTTGCATGTGGATCTAACTGTCGAATCACCCCCCCAGGATTTATTGTTTTTGGTGGTGACCTTACTGGCCTATCTTTGTAAGTTCTTACCTGAGGTGACTGTGGAGGGGAAAGTCTTCACGGTACTTGGAATTGACGTTGGCCAAACTCACTTGGGCTCCTTGGAGGGTATACCCTTGATTATGTGTGGGATCTTGCACTAGGGTGTAAGTCCGTTAAGCAGGTCGTCAGCGTAATTTTTCCACCCTAGCCTAGCCCCTTCTCGTCTCATTGTTGCGACGTTGGATTTCATCACCAACTAGTGGCTTCGAAATTAGAAGGTCTTGTTTGCTTGGTGTTGTTCCTAGATTTTGTTTACTAGCGTGTGTTGTTTGTTTCTCGAAGTTAACCATAGGATTTTCTTTGTGAAGTTTGTCACTCATTTATAATAACTCCTCCACGTCATTCACGTAGAATGCAGGGTTTATCTCCAGAGCATCTGGAAGGTTCTCAACCCTTGCCTACAAGTACACCTGAGGGATATCCTTGGCAAGGTGAAGTCACAGTTGTCACCAAACCACAAGTGGAATGAACTAACTCTCTAGAATGTTTTCGAATTACTAATACTTGAGAGGACTTTCGACGTCACCCTGATTCCAAGCGACCGTTTGTGCGACTGAATTCTTCCAGAGAATTAGTTGTTACATCTTCTGGATCACCAGTTGGACCCTTTCCCAGTATAGAAGGCCAAGATATTTTTTTTTCTATGGGTGTTTTCCGACGAGACCTTTTTGGTCCAAGTTCACCTGTGATTTCTGAAATTAATCCTCCTATGATTTCTGAAATCTCTAGTCCAGAGACAGTACCGTTGACTATGGCTTATCACTTTATCGTCCCTACCGAAATGGCCCATATTGAAGCTACTTCGAGTGTTCCAACCGGGTTTACTGCGGTTAGTCTTGCTCCTATCAACACACCATGAACGCCCAACATCACCCCGACACTACCACCTAGATACCGTGCATTGAATGCTTCCATTCCTACTCCTGCGCAAACTCCATCCGGCTCTCCTAGTGGTCCTTCTTCTTTTGGGCATTTTCTTCCCGGTTTTGTCCCAACACTCCCTCAATTTCCTTTTGGAGGACCTTCTTTGTCTTCTACTGGCAATCCTAATCCCAGTGGTGCTATTCCATCATTCACTCCAACTTATCAATTTCTGGTTGGTGGACAATCTCATCAAGGTAGTATAACTCAACCCCCTCTCAGTTGGCAAATGCCAATTGGAACATTGCCCTCAATTGTTATGCCACCTTCAATGGGAGGGGCAACCCCACCTTATGGGAAAAACATACCTCCATCCTTGGATCAGTATTGGAATCAGTTGATACAAAATCCTTCTCAATCGACTGGGGGCCAGCAATTTCCAGCTGCGTCAGTAACACCCCCTAGCATGGGCCAACCATATCCAGGTTCGCTTAATCCCATTTGGGGGACAACAGCTCAAACTCAAGCCCTTGTTTCAGGGTATAATCTGATGAGCCACTATCTTTTCCAGCCGCCACTGAATATGCCTGGGTCTTCACATTATATGCAGACTACTTATGGTCCTACTAGTTTGCCAACAGGGCTTCCTCCCTGAAGCCACCAGTACCCACAAGTGAATAGACAGTTACCCTTTCTCGCCACTTTGGATTTACCGGATTTGTCAAGGATTTTAAATGATCCCATTCGTCACTCTCCCCAATGTCCTATTATACCAGCCAAGCTTCCATCGGACATTCCTAAGTTTGATGGAAAATTGGGAGAGGACCCAAACAATCACTTTATGACTTTTCACCTATGGTGTTCATTCGACTCATTGATGGATGACTCTATTCGTTTACGTCTTTTTCAACGAAACCTTACCAGTTCTGCTACAAAGTGGTATATTGAATTGCCATGGGGTTTTTTCTCTGATTTCAACACCTTAGCTATGGATTTCCTTACGCATTACCAGTTACCGATCTGTTATGATACAGGGACCAAGATTTTGACTTCCTTCAAACAAACTAAAGGCACTCATATATCTGATCACATCCATGAGTGGCGAAGGAGATGACGTC
Organism: Picea mariana; assembly: GCA_032191745.1. NCBI lineage: Eukaryota > Viridiplantae > Streptophyta > Pinopsida > Pinales > Pinaceae > Picea > Picea mariana. Next base: position 146,056 of record JASDQU010101667.1, read on the forward strand.
TCATTAAACTTGAGCTCCCCGATCAGTTACTGGTAGAATGGTTTACAAAATCATTTGTGAACGAAATCGGTAAGGACATTGTCATGGGTGGCGTAGTCACGAAAGAGAAGGCTATAATTCGTGCTCAATATCTTTACCTCGTTTATTCACAAACGGGAACCCTTTACGATTTACTACCTGACTTACCTCATCCTAATACTTCCAGCACTTCAACTACTCCAGCTGCCTCGCATGCAGCTGACGGTGTGATTGGTACTGCACAAGCCCAATCACATTCCACTTCAAGCACAAACCCTAAATCTGCTTCCTCTAATGTTCAAAATTATTCGTCTCCTGCCACTCCCACCGGCAAGACTTCTCAGGTAAATGCAATCCAATCTACCCCAGTCGGTAAAAACAAATCTAAAAAGGGGAGGGGAAAGAATAAGGAGGGAAAAAATAATCCTCTAGCAGAGAAAACTAAAACTGCCCCTGTTGACGATCGGGATAAGCACAAACCATGATACCCTTGCCTTATCTGTGGTGATGATCACTACACGAAGGATTTTCCACGATGTGCCGAGGTCACTAAGTTCCTTCAGGAAGCTCCAAAACCATCTACACCGGCTGTCTTGTCCCAACCCTTCCCGTCTCAACAACAAGCACAGTTGTTCATCCATGACCAACCATCATCTTCCACCACCTCTTATATTTTGATGTGTACTGGCGATTCTAAGCAGAACAACGTAGCGCTCACTACTCGAGCCAAAGATTATTCTCCCTTTAAGGAGAAGGTTGACGATTTACCCCCTTCTTTGGTACAACCCTCTCCCACGACTCCACCTACCAACGGTCCTCTTCATATCGAACGACCAAGCCTCGACACAGTTCTGCAACCCCCCCCCCAAAGGGTGTCGTTCAGAAATCAGCTTTCAATCCTCATGCTCGTGCGGCCCAGAACTACAGCATTGCTGAATATCTGGCCCAAGCACCTTCTGCGATGTCAGCCCTTGAAGTCCTTCAAACTTGTCCTGCACAACGGAAGGCACTGTTGAAAGCTATCGATGGAATTGACCCGACGGACACAAATTTAATAATCTTCGAATTGGAAGATCACATTCCAAGGTTACCCCCTCAACTTGTGTTCCAGATACAAGTTGTTGTATCTAACAAGAACATTTGTTGAACCATTATCGATGAGGGTGCCTCGACGTGTGTCATGTCTCTTGCTTGCTGGAAAGCCATTGGCTCTCCTTCTTTGAATGAATCCAAAAACACTCTTAAAGCCTTCAATGGCTCTGGTTTTAATCCCTATGGTGTTCTTCCTTCGTTTCCCATCACGTTAGAAGGAAAGATGGTACAAGTCAAAGTGGAAGTCTTTGACGCTCCCCTTGATTATAATCTTTTTCTTGGCCGTAGCTGGATCGATTCCATGTGCACCGTTGTGTCGACACTTTTTCGTGTAGTACGTTTCCCTCATCAAGGAAAGGTTGTTACCATCGACCAACTTGCTTTCTTCAATTCTGATACTCGTACTAGAAACGTACCATTTATTGCTAAAACCCCACCGAGTTATGATAACGTTGGTGTCGGCCTTTTAGAGGACTCCTCGTTAATGGGTACTTTCCCCATTCCATCGCCCGATGTTCCACGCTCGTCTGTTGCTTCTATCAACATGATCTCCACTGTGCCTCACGAACTTCCTGTGTCTCACGACCCTTGGATAGTCCCTGACCTTGGAGATCATCTTCGTTTCGACGACGAAATGTCGTTAAGTCCGGTTTAGTCTGCCTATTAGGCCATTCAATCGGCAACAGCTTCTACCCCCTCTCTCGATGAGTTGTCTCCCGATCCTTTTCATGTTATTTTTTCCACTGACGAGATGATCATGTCCATCATGGAGGACACCACTTGGGATGATGGGCATCATCATTCCATCCTCTTTCTGGAGCAACATACTCTTGAGAACTACCAATGGATTTCGACCCCATCGACCATTGCTCTTCACCCTGTGGTCTCAGTTGGTCCCTTTGCAAAATGGGGCATCGATTTCATGACATGTCACCCTCACTTGGCCGGAGGGCATGGTTACATTATTGTAGCCATCGATTACTTTACGAAATGGGCTGAGGTAATGCCGACATTTGACAACACTAGAAAGACCGCAACACTTTTTCTTTTTAATCACGTCATAGCTCGTTTTGGTGTTCCCCAAGCTATCATCACTGATAATGGTAGCCACTTTAGGAATTTTATGATGTCCAAACTTACCAAAAAGTTGGGTCTTCTCCATGATAACTCAACAACCTATTATCCTCAAGCTAATGGCCAAGTCGAAGCGATTAACAAAATTCTCATCACTATGCTTCGATGAATGATAGGGATTCATAAAACAAGTTGGCACACAAAGTTGTTTTTGGCATTGTGGGCGTACCAGACATCTGTCAAGTCCTCTACTAGGTTTACACCTTTTCGGTTAGTCTATGGTGTGGAAGCCATTCTCCCTATCGAATGCAAGATACCATCTTTAAAACTAGCTGTTGAACTCCTACCCAACACTTCCGTTGAGGAAGAACGTCTATTGTATCTTATGCGATTAGAAGAAACTCGACGTGATGCCACCCTAGTCATAGAAGCTCAGAAAAAACATGTCAAGGCCCAATAGGACAAGCATGTCAAGCCTCGTGTTTTCTCCGAAGGTGATCTTGTTCTTCTCTATGAACAAGATGGAGATATGTTAGGAGCTGGAAAATTCGAACCCATGTGGCGAGGTCCTTATATCGTTCGACGAGTTTTGGAAAAAGGAGCTTATGAGTTGGTATATTACGATGGTATCCCTTTGAGTGAACCCAGGAATGGGTTGTACTTGAAGAAGTACTATGCATAAAATCATCTATGCACAAGTACTTGTATTTTTATTGTATCATACTTCTTGTGTGTTACTATAGTTTGCTTTTGTCGTTATCTGGTCTCTGCCCTTATGTGACGTTGTGTTTGATTTCCAGATGTCAAAGTCTTCGCTACCCTATATTGGCTTCGCTGATGGCGCTAGTCGTAGTACTCAGAACCTTGCTTCCACTGCATGGGCAATTTACGCCCCTACAAACGAACTTGTCTCCTTACGAGGTGTGTGTATCGGCCATGCGACCAAAAATATTGCAGAGTATAGTGCCATTATTGAATTATTGGTTGATACTATCTCGCTCATAATTCATCAATTCGTTGTGCAACTTGATTCACAGCTAGTAGTACTACAGTTAAGTAATGTATATACCATTCGAGGTCCTACTTTGTTACGGGTGTATTTGCGAATTCACCTCTTGGAGCGTTATTTTGATTACATTGAATATCAACATGTTCCTAGATGTCTAAATACATTAACGGATGCATTGGCTAATTATGTATTAGACAGACATTTGAATCATTTATAAATCAATCACATCAATGTTCACACAACACATGATAAACTGGTAGAAGCCGTCTATATATATAACGATCAAAAGAGATTTTTACAAAAAGTTTGTCCGAAGACCAAAATGTCAAAATCTGAAGCTCATAGCTTCTACATAGTGACGTCATGGATGTCATTCATGGTAACACATGATTGCCCGAGAAACCCTACGGAGCAGTTGACTTATCGACGCTGATACTCCTATAGTATGATGTTGATCGCGTCGTGGAACCTCTTCCAGAGTCATGTCTGGAATATCTGCGGTCAAGCCATCCAGATTTTGTTCCACCACTTGATAATCCTCATCATATTGTGGCTTTGCTGCTACCTCTCCTCGCCACTAGATGGGAGAAGTACCAAGAGGTCAGTAAGGTCCAACATCTATGTTATCAACAAACAATTTTGTATTAGTCTTTGGACGAACATATAAAACAAAAACATTTGAATATGATAAAAATTCACAAAAAACATTTAAAAAGAAAAAAATGTGTGTACTTCTTACCAAGGTCCCCCCACTAAGAATCCTATGGTAGTAATAAATCCAAATCTCGTCGGAAATGCAACCCGGCATAAGTATATTTGTCAACCATCAACAGTTGTGGTTGAAGCCAGTCAAAGAAAGTATCATCATACTGAATGATCGGTCCTGCTACGTGCCAGGACATGAGCCGACACCATCTCAGCATCCTTGGATCCCTGGGAGCTGGTATATTCCACTCAACCTGCAACCTTAGTAATGGGACTCTCTCAAGGAAGAAGGACACCAACAAATATCCGTACCCAAATTTCTTTAGGTCGCCTCGTCTGCATTTGGTTAACTGCTTTTTTATACTGCGAAGCACAGCATCTACCCAGTTGAACAACCGAGGTTCAGTACACTCAATAGCATGCTGGAAGTAACTCTGTAACGCCATGTGAGGAGCAGAACTCCCAGCCATTTGAGCTATGGTGAATAGGATAGTATGGAGGGTCAAGTCTCGTACCCCCCAGATAGCTACTTTTCCTTTCTTTCTCTCAGCCTCGGGAACACAATGTAAATGGCAGTACTCACTCATCTATAACCCACCACCTCTGCTACTATTCAGTCTCACATAGTACCCCCGCCATGACAATCCAGTCAAAAAGTGAATTTCCTCAATATCTAAGGACAGTGTGTGGACCCCCACATGAAATACCTGCTGATCAGGGTCCCACATACGCACCAGGTACTCTAATAGTCTAACTTGGGCCCTCATGCCCGGGATGCGAAAGTACTTTAGGAGTCCACAGTCTCTCAAAGCATCTATAGTAGGTGGATGATTTTTGGCCATTGCATTGTCTTCTTCGTGCTCCCTTTCGTGCCATTCAAGCACCATTTTTATGGCGAATTATCTACATAAGGAACACAAAAAGAAGATTATAAACTTTTTTCATTATTTGGTTCTTGTTCATTGGCTAAATTTTTTAAAGAAAATTGAGCTTTGCAGTTCTCGCAGGTGCCCTGTGTGCATAGTGTGAGAACCTCGCAGGCTGCTCATGGATCACCTGCGAGAATCACCCATTCTCGCAGGTCCCGTGTAGCCTGCCTGCGAGAATGGAAACGCGCAACAAAAAATGAAATTTAACCAATGAAATTGCAAAATTAAATGATGAAAGTGTTAAGGACGAAGAGCCTACCTTAGTGTCGCAGACGGCTCGTTGAATGGTCTCTCGTAGCTCCCACAAACTGACACCGAACTTTGAGGGTAAAAGAGGGGTTTTTGAGCTCAAATAGTGCAAAGGTAAAAATTATGTGGTAAAAAGAGTATTTACTCATTTTTATCTACTTTTACTATGTCATTTGATTTTTTATGATTATTTATATATTAAACCCTAATCCCTAATGTCATTTTGAGTGTAACTTTTGTAGGTGTGATGATTTTGATGATCAAATACAGGGATACGTACATGTTTTTCTTTGATGTCATGTGTTTTTGATTGTTTTTCATGGTTTTTGTATAAAACCCTGAGCGTGGTCTTTGTCCGTTCTTGTGCTCGTAAATACTTGAGAACGTGATTGAGCATACTTTTATCACTTTTTCGGGCTCAACAAGGTTATACGAAAAAGGAACCCCCCTGGAGTCTTGTTTAAGCTCTTTTCAGACTCTCTAAACATGAAAAGATAGCTGAGTGACCTTGCTATTTTCACGCTCAATAAAGTATCTGAAGTAAGTGTCTGGTGAGCGATAATTTATCTCTTTTTCGGTCTCACCCAGACTATTTTACGAAAAAAGTACTGAGAGAGTTCTCTTTTAAGTGTTTTTCCAAACTCTATAATCATGAAAAAACTTCGAGTTTTCTATCTCTGGACTCATTAAACAAACATTGACAGACCCGTGATGGGACCGAACCAATCCTTCTTAGGGTTCGTTAAACATACTCTGAGGGACTCATCCGAAGGATTATCTTACATCAACAAGTGTATGTTATCCTCCTCAATCTTGCATAAAAATAAAGAGGTACTCGCCAGAAATGGTGGGGGAAAATTTGGGAAAGGGATATGTTTTCATCTTCCTATTGATTGGCAGTAAGTGTCGCTCTTGAACATGACACCCCCTATTCATTACATTTGAAGCTGGTTTGGGAAATTCATTTGTCTCTCATTCGATTTACTACAAGTTCATTCCCTGTGAATTCTTTGAGTTAGTGCTACCTAATTATTGGTCGTGTCGTTCATATGTTCAAGAGAAGTCCATATGAAACCTATATTGAGTCGTCCATCTGCAGTTATCCATTCTCTTCTGTCAGCCTTCCTTGTGTCCAATCCAATTCACATCATACTCTGTTTCACCTTCAAAATCTGTTACTCATTTCATGTCATTGATGGGGGATACATCAAGGCCCTCCTATGGTGAGTTTTGTTCCGTCGACTTCAGCTCATTATCCAAAATCAAGACTTAGAAATTATTTGGTACCTTGGAGCTTGCATGCCTCAATGGCAGATTTCCTCACTTTCGACAGTGGGTTTACATTACTGACCCCTGATCGAAATATTCCATCGGATGTTTGACTTCAATTCATTTATTCGCACTCGATGGATTGTACTAGGGTACCTTGGGAGTCATTGACATCAATGGTGATTTCCCTCGCACTTGTTAATGGTTTCGTCAATGACTGGTAATCAAGTGGTTTCTGCCATGTTCGACTTCAACACATGTAATCGCATGGTTAGATTCGTACTTTGGGTGACAAGATTAAAGACCCTCGATATCATCTCTATGATCCAGGTTGCGATGGAGTATGTATAATTTGTGACACATAGATCCACTGTGTATGTCTCGTGGCTATGTCGTCTTAATTTGAAATTTCTCGCATATATCCATAGTGTATTCCTGGTGGCTATGCTATATTTTGACGACATGGATCCTTATCGGATTAATCGGTAGGTGCAGACACTAACAAATCTCCCTAGATCCACCTAGATCTAGAACAAAACAGGACAGGACATGACTATTTCCCTAGGTTTTGGCTATTGAATTCACTAGGAGGCAAGAAAAAATAACATACCTTATTATCACTTCCTATGGTCTTTGTTTCTCTCGCTTTGCTCTAGTGCTCTCGTGCAATCAATACCAAGACAACACAAACCAACCAAAGTGAATATAACACAATCTACTCAATAGTCAACCTATGTGTATGATCAAGGAATTACACAATAAAGTGGAAATAACTTTATGGAAAAGGGACATGCCACTGTATCATATTAATTGAAAGTAAAGATTACAACCTGAGCCTTGATGTTGCAAACTTCCTTTTGATGGCTCTTGGCTCTGACACACACACTTGCTCAATATTTGCATGAAGAAGATCAAATCCCCTTGATAGACTTGTTGGAGTCTCCAAGCTGTTGTTCAAGCTTCAGTCCTTCAAACAATTCTTTCACCAATTATCCAATGAATCTTGCTTAACCTTTTCCATGAGAATTCCCTCAATATATAGGAGAGAATGAATTAGTTACTTGGATAAGAATGATCCCAAAATATCAGGGAATCCAGTACTAGGATAACCATTCGAATGCCAACCCATCCTTCAAGAAAATTCCCTTCTAGAAGCATCGAGAATTCATCTTTTTCCATGCTTTAGGAAGAGTTTGCACCCTAGCTATTCAACATAGTGCTAGAATTTCACACCCTGGCTTAAGGCAGCCTGCGAGAATCAGGCATTCTCGCACCCAAATGCACTAGCAGCCTGCGAACCTTCTTCAAAATTGAGTTTTCTAGGAAGAGATGAAAGTAACTTTTCTCAGGAGAAAGTTCTTATGAAGAGCCTGAGTACACCATCATCAATACATCATCATGATGACCAAAATCATGGGTAACAATAAGGTGAGTATACCACCTGCCATATCTTGTGATTCAACAACCAACACCTTGTACTTACTCCATTGTTTTTTACTGATTGTTTCCATTCTCTCTACAGTGCATTTTGTCTCTTGAATGAAACAAAGGTCAGGTTGTTCCTTCCTCAGTCTATTTTTAAGGATTATTTTCTTTCGTGGGTTGTTTAGGCCTCTTATATTCCATGTTATAATATTTATTTAAACATGTGGGGGATATTTTGGAAATATCTTTTTTATCTTAACTGAATTGATCAATAGGGCTCCTAGTTCTTCTAGGGCTACATTGTTTGATTTTCTACCTTTCTTCCGCCTCGTCTGCTTGGGTGACCACTGTGGTTGTCCCTCACCTTCTTTGATTCACAAGTCTCCTATATCATTGTGTGTGTGATTTATCCTTATGGATTTTTCTTCCTCTCTTAGAAGGAAAAGGTATTGGATATGATCTAGTTGCTCCGCTGGCACATTGTCTAATCCCTTCTTTTTCCATTGCTCCAATATGTTCAAGAGATCTATTCATTCCCTTTCCACAATGTCTCTGAGGTCCAGATATTCCATTCCTACCTTTCCTGGTGTCATCTTCGAGTCTCCGTCTACCTCCTGCATTGGGGTGTTGGTGTCTTTATTTCCTCTTTCCATAGGACTTGCGCTACCTCCATGTTCCCTCTTATTGCTTGGAATATATGTGTTCTCATGAGTTGTTTATTCCTTAGTTTCTATAGATTTTTTCTTTTCCTTTCCTTCTTCTTCCCCTTGGTTATCCGTGTCCCGTCCTTATGGTCTAGTACTGGCTTCTAGGTTGCTTCCTGTTGGGGATTTTCTTGGTTTCTTTTTTGCTCTGTTTCTGTGGTTCGATTTTACAAACCCGTCCTCATCCTATTGTGTTTTGTTTTTTTTCATTTCTTGTTTTTTATTGAACGAACATTCTATGCTTAGGTTTCCATGTTCATGGCAACTTCTGCTTCTAAAAGAGATATGCTTGTAGTCGATTCTTTGTATCCATTCCTCATCCCTGAATTCTAGTCTTATGGCTTCTGTGAGCACCCCCAACACATCCATATCTATGTAGATCCTTGCATATGATGTGTATCTCCCATTTAGGGTTTCTTTCGATGTCTGACCATATTTTCCCAGCTTGTTCCTGATTGTTACAAATGTGGACGAAAACTAATAGTCTAGTGGAAGGGAGTAAAACCTCAGCTAGACTGGGACATTTTTAAATGTTTCTTTCTCTGAGAGAATGTTTCCTTCCACGACCGCATGTACAACCCTGCTGAGGCATGGAAGTATGCCCCCCTGTAAAAGACTTTATCTTTCTCCTCTAGGTTCATAAGGACTGTTGTGAAGAACCCTTTCGAGCCCAGCTGGAGTTCCACTTCTCCACTTGGCTTCCATTGATATTTTATCTAGTTGCGCAACGTTCTTTCTGTGGGCCAAAACCCCATGAATTTTTAAATTAGTACATGCATCTTCATCTGGTCTCAATAGAGTTTTGTTTGTGGGTCTTCAAGTATAACCCTAGGTATCATTATTTTTTTAGGTTTACATGGGTTGCACCCATTTTCTCCACTGGGGTTCGATGGTTCCTGTAGATCCTTTTGGGCTTCTCTGGCTTCCTCCCCCACATGATCCCTTTTCTCCTAGTTGCTCTCATTGTTCTTTTCCGATCCTGATCGTGAGGTGCTTGTCAACATTTCTTTGAAACCAAAGACTCATGGGTATTTCCCCCTTTCCACCACTACCTTCTTGTATGAGGTGTTTGCACTCTTGTCCCCTTTGGTAACCATTCTTAAAGTTGTTGAGACCGCTATTGTCAAACCCTAGCTTGCGGTTTCTTTAGATCAGTCGTATCTCAAAAGGTATGTGGGCTTGGACCAATTAACATTATTTCATGACTAGACCACATCTTTTCTCAGGTTTGATCACAATACCTAACCTTCATTGCAAGAACCACTTTACCATCCATCCGCCTCCGCCGACCATAGGGTTTTGTAGTCATAATGTAAGGGTTTTAACCCATTTTGTAGTATAATTAGAAGAGGTATAAGGTATATTGAGGTATCTTTTTAGGCATATATTGGCTTGAGAGAAGTACTTTGAGAATTTTTTTGAGTCTGAAGTTTTGTTCTATTGGGAGTTGTGGAGTTCAAAGGGAGTCAATTTTGAGATGCAACTGAGGGCCAGGTCACAAGCTATGAAGCTTGGTGCAACACTACTCATCCTCACCATTCTTAAAAAATATTATATAATGCACACATCACTATTTTGATGAAGAAGACAAAATAAAAAGAAAATCTTTGTCGATGGAGCCCCGGGGGGTGAACCACGATAAAACCCTATGTTGCAATGTGTCTGAATTTTTTTTTATTTCTACAATTATGGTTAAATGGTTAGATGATTGAATTCTTTTAATTACAATGTGCACTAGAATATGTATGCAGAATGAATATTATGACTGAATGAAATAGTAGATAAAATGAATGGTATGACAAAATGCATGTTATAGTAGAAATATAAGTAAGAATAAAAACCCCAATCCCTTCCATGACTGTAGAGACCTGCGTCCTGCAGTCACCCATTAACCATCTTAGGTGAGACTGTGTTGTGCAGTCTGTGTGCAGTGTAGCCTTCTGGTTTACCAAAATGGCTGATGGTGAATAGGGTTTTGTTGGAGAACTAAGGTAGAACCCAGGTTAGCCCATACATCCAACAAGTGGCCTTGTGGTGTTTCCCCCTAAGATAATCAATTTCACTTTAGGGATTACCCAAATATTTGGACCATTAATTAATTAATGGTAATAAATGGGTTTGAAAAAAAGATGCATTGAAAATGAAGGTGCAACACACCCTCTACAAAATCGCCCATAAGTGAGACACTACACCCCATTGTATGTCACAAACCCCACTCCCAAATTTTTTCCCCTTCATACATGACACCTCACCTACATGACTTATAGGGAGGTCCCCTTGGGAAACACCTGTAAACTTGAGGGACGATTTACCCAATTGATTGTCTTCTCAACCCTCCCATACTCAAACATGGTAAATTTCATAGGGTAAATTGCATAGGGTATTTTATTGACTTGATTTACTCATCATGGATATTTTTACTTGATATCCTTGGAGGAAATATCCATTTGTGTTTGTAGGACCCAATTGATGGACAATTTTGGAGGAGCAAGGCTAGCTTGGGCTTCCATGGGGCTTGAATCCCATAGGTTGGATATCGGGGACCACATGTTGGATGGAGAAGAACCTCCTTTGGAGGCCTATAAGACACCTTATATGACCTCACCATGCGCTCACAAGTCAAACAAGTTGATTTGGAGGCCAAAAATATCACCTTATGGAGCTTGACGTCATGCTTAAGGGGGTTTTGAGTGGTGATGAGGACTGGTGGAACATTTTGGAGGAATGAGGATTTGGACCATAAGGAAAAGGTAAGGATTGAGAACATATTGTCATTGGTGGCCTAGTGCACCCATCTCCAATCCCAACGACTTAGCCTAATTGCCAAAATATGGTCTCAAAAGAGGTTGGCGCCATCTCTTTAGGGTTTTCCTTTTGCAATTTCAAATTTTAGTTGAATTAAATAATATTATCTTTGTAAAGGGGTACGATAAGGGTTTTTTACACCTTGTCTTATATTTTACCCTATGTTTTGTGGAAAAACATACTTGATAATTTTTTTCATAAATAGAGATCAACTCTATTTCATTTTCATCATAACTCTTCCATGTGGAGAATGATACTTGACTGAAATTTTCTCCCTACTTGGGAAAATTCATTCTCTCTCTCTATTTTTATATGGTTTATCTATTTTCTTGGAAGGAAGTGGTGTGCACCTCTTGGAGGCGCTTTCTCTTTACTTTGGTGATGAAATTGCTTGGTAACTAGGGTTTTGTCTTGGAATTTCTTGGAATTGGTAAGGAAAATATGCACTTTGTTAGGTTTATTTCTTGTTCCATACTTGTTATTGGATATATACTCAGAGGATTATAATTGTTTACAACCTCCACTCTTTGTTATCATTATTGTTTGTTGAAAAGGCTATTGCAAAGGTTGTTGGGAGGAGTAAAAGGTTTACACCCTCCTACAGTGTACCTTCTTAGGGTTTCTATATCAAGGGAGTAAAAGGGATTAAACCTGTTAAGATTTAGTAATCCTAACCTAATACAAGAAGACTACACAACCCATTTTGCAAGGCACTGATATTTTATTGCATTGGAGAAATAATCTGCTTCCATTGAAATACATGATTTTAAGAGACACTGAATTTATTCAAAGTGGAATCAATTCTTTTCCTTAATTGCTTGTTGGAGCGACTAGAGAATTTTGATTGGTCAACAATACCTTTATTCTATTACAAATTTATGCTATAGTCCTTAGGGATGCCACAAACTCTCTTTTTCAAGCTTAATATCTCATTGTTTTACTGTTGGAAATAGTTGGAAAGTTGTTATTGTTAATCTACTTAATGTTGGATATTGTTGGAAATTTTTTTGGCTAGTTCCTTGGGGTAAAAGTTGATGTTGTAGAAAAAAAAATATACAACCATTTAGCTACTTTGAAAAATATCTGAAAATTATTTTTTTAGCATCCTTATTTCACCATCAAATCTTGTGCTAAGGTATTGAGAATTAGTCTGTAGTTTAGTGCTTCATAGCCTAATAAATAATTGATTCTTTTGATGGTTATTTATGTAGTAAGTAATTGATTTCATTGATTATATATAATTTTTTTGATTGATCCAAATTGGGACAACAAGATTAATTTGCTTGTCCACCTAACATATAGCTCGTACAATTATTTTTCCTTGTGTCTCGATAAAGTATAAGCACTCTTTCCAGGTACTCAAAGACCTTGTAACCATTGACTACTAGGCTCATTTCCAACCCTATTTTCTATTTAAAAACTTGAACTATAGGGGGATCCATTTATAAGTATCATTTTCCATCTCATTTCCCACTAGCGTCGCCAGGATCCCCCCCTTGAGGTGATTACTTCAAATCTAAAGTGATGAGAATACTTGCCTAAGGTGTCAGTGGGTAAGTTTTGTCTTAGTTGGTACCATTTTGTGGTTGGGTCAGGATTTTCCCTACCTACAACTTTTGTGATAACACCTCCTATTTCTAGGTTTGTAATAACTCAAATTAGGGTTGTGTTTAAGATGTCTAAACCATCTTGGAATTTACAAAGTGATTTTAGAATTCTCTAGTGAATTTTCAAATGTTTACCACATTCACTTAACTTAATAATTGGATCATTAACTAGTGGAGGCATACATATTTTGCATACAAATTTCATTCAACAAAAATGAACAACCAACCATTAAAAAGATATCAACCCCTATATATCAATACAATTGGTTTAAGTTTCCATCAAGAATAGAGAAAAAATGAGAGTAGTCACCAAAAATGATGAAATCGTTGACTTGAAGAACATTCAACCACTTACTAATAAGAGATTTATAGTTAATGTCTAAATTTTTTATATGGAAATTTATTTTCCAATTTCAGTGTATAGAAGTTGAGACATAAAATAAAGATTCTTAAATATTCAAGTAAATTTCATGCTACAAAGGAAACCTTTTACATGAAACATCAATATAGCTCGTATGATGATATTTAGTTAAATAACTATGACTTATCATCGAGACACGATTGATATTCAAAGAACAACGAAAAATAAAGATGTAGAAAATTCAGATCAACGACCTTTTTGATGAAGTAATTATCTAATAAATAACATTGAGAAATAGATCTTTCATTGATTATTATCGATTGGTCTTCAATATGATAACATGAAATGACAATGGTGTTGACGACGATGATATAAATAAGCATAATTATATTTTAAAAATTCGCATTGTCGTTATCATTTCAATTGCAAAGAGTATGAACACGATGGAAGTAAAACCCAACATCAGCTTATTATGATCATCTACAGAGTTGAACCAAACACATAATCATCTACAGAGTTGAACCAAATAAAGACCTATGGTGTTTTGCAAGGAAACCCTTCTGATTGGTAATCCATCCAGAAGCCATTTTGGTTCCCTCTTTTATTTCTCTTTTTTGCAAAGATTTCATGTACACCAACAAAATTCCCATTTAGATGAAATATTTTAATTCATACTCCAAAAAACTGATTGTATAGAAGAATAAAAATGACAAAGACAAAGTAATTACAATGTCAAAAAGTAGCGCAACAATTTACAATGTCGGTTTTTCTAAGCACGTGATCAACGGGGACAGATGAAGATTAATGTTCTCAAAGGAGAAAGTTCTAATTCATGAATTAACTTGTGCCCTTTATAATAATCAAATTAAAACATAAAATTGATTCTAGGCTACCACATAGCATTAATGCGAATGGAGAAAAAGAGCATTCATGTCTGCCTTTTTTTTTTTTAATAATTGGACAAATTAAAAGGATAAATCACTTTAGAACCATTGATTGCACTCACCTTTTGATTGGAGAAACATATTACACGCACACATAACATGATAGGAGACAAGATAACAATGGACAAGATAATTTATTCCAAATTTCAGGCTAGCGTTTCCGCAATGTGGACTTGTTTTATTGATTAATAGTATTCTAGTAACTTACAAACTAAGATGGACTCCACAGGAGAACAAACAATCTTACTTAATGACTTCTGATGAGAAGTTATAGATTATGCCTTTATTATTTGGTATAATGGAGATTAAATTAAAAAGCACAAAGCAGTCTCAGATTGTTACAAATCTATGAGTCAAAACGGTTTGCTAAATTTCTCAAGAGATTGCATCTGTGCATCTACTTTGCTAGTATCTCCTCAACACTCATATTATGGAATAACAATTGCGGTTGTAAAATGTCAAATATTTTCCTCCCTCCTACTACTAGGTTTTCTATATTTGAAGGTAATAATATTATATATGGATAGTACATGTCATTCCATTTATGTTGGTATGTGGAATGTCACATAACTCTTCACGGTTTGAAAGTTATGGCCTTACGAAGTTGGAGGACCCTCATATGTCATCTAGAAGCCCCAAAAGGTCAAAGTAGTCAAAGTGGTTTAAGAGATTTTAAAAGGTAAATAATAAAGTGAAGTGATGAGTGTATTATAAGTCAAAGTGAATACAAAATAAGTTATTTCAATAATAAATTTAATGGAGAAATTAGAAGTGGGTTAACCCTAAAATAAGGAAAGTGGGCCAAGTGACCTAGAAGATGTTTTTAAGGAAGCTACTTAGAGAATATAAATAAGAGGCAAGGCTCTCTCATTTTAATTACACTTGAGCTTATTGAACATCTATAGGTGTCTAAGGTAACCAAGGATATATAAGTTGAATTTATGAGGGAAGGTGAAGAAAAGAAGGCCGAAATGCAAGGAAGGATAAATTCTTTTGATGGTGCTTTCTAAGGTATGTTGTTTACAGGTCATCTCACCATTTTCGCTATAAATTTCTTTCTATAATGATTCAGACCATGGAATTTATATGCAATTGAG
Organism: Picea mariana; assembly: GCA_032191745.1. NCBI lineage: Eukaryota > Viridiplantae > Streptophyta > Pinopsida > Pinales > Pinaceae > Picea > Picea mariana. The sequence goes on from JASDQU010101667.1 coordinate 161,344, forward strand.
AAAACATACGCAAGTATCTATGGTAAAAAAATCATTTTGTGGGTCGTTTTATTTTGGGAGTTATACTCTGTGGAAAATAGGGTTTGTGGCTAGTCCTGAAACAAAGACAGGTGTTTCATGTAAAAATGTAATAACTTCTTCATAATAGATCCAAATTCTACGAGACAAAATGTGTTGGTTAGGTTATATTATGTAGTATTTTTTGTAACAGTTTCAGATCAATTCAATGAATATTTCATGTGGTTCATGCTCTAGAAGGTCGCTCTCTAGAATAATCTAGAATTCAACAAGGTGTGCCATTTTTTCTATAACTCCTTTTCTGAGAGGTTCCAAGTAGTGATACTTGGAGGAATTGCATAAAACACACTAAAGAACATTGTGTATCAGTTTCAAATCTTAATACATTATAGGTTCAAATTTATGATTACTTCAAGTTAGGGTTGTTGACTAATCCAAAACTAGGCATGTGAGACTAAAGAAACATTTGATGAAAATGCTAGTCTCTTGTTGTTAACTTTAAGGAAGGTTTGCAGGAATGTGATCATATACACCAGGTCTATTCCAGAGCTACAAATCAGATTTGGATGATGAGATTGATGAGGGATTTCGGTTGAGGTGCATGTTGAGTACATGGTTGAGACAAGTAGTTGATGAGTTGGCACATACATGAGGTGTATAGTTGATGATGTTGGTACATATTGATGATTCATAATTGATGAGTAGTTGACACATGATTGGTACATACTTGGTACATGGTTGGATGCACTTGTTTATGGTACAGTTTGATTACAGGTTGTTTGGTACAGGTTGGTGCATGGTTGATGCACTTGTTTATGGTACAACTTGATTACAGGTTGAGGTACAGTTGATGCATGGTTTTAGGTTTATTGGTACAGGTTTACAGTGGTATATCTCACAATCATAGTGTGACAGTGGTTCTATGATTCTACTTCTATTTCAGGGTGGCAAGACAGGGCAAGGACAAGTGGTTGTAGCCACCTTCCGGTTGTAGCTGGAGAACATAGGGGGTTGTAGCCTCCTTCTGGTTGTAGCTAGAGAATTGGGGAGTTGGAGATTCCCTTAGGTTGTAGCCTGGGAAACTAGGGGGTTGGAGCCTCCTTCCAGTTGTAGCTGGAAAACAAAGGAAGTTGGTGCTTCCAATGAATGTAATTCTTTAAGACATATAAGAAAAAGCACTCTATGGTTTTCTCCCGATTTGGGTTTCCACGTAAAACACTGGTGTAATGTGTATGTGTGTGATTGTTTATTTATTACTGCTCATTATTGGATAATAATTCTACATTGATATAACATTTGAAGAAAAATAATCATGGTTGCGCTATTACTAATTCATACCCCCCTCAATAATCCAATAGGTTTGTCGTTTGTTCTTTCCCTTGTTCTTTCCCTGCTCCTCTTTCTGTCAAAAGGGTCTTGTTGTTGTACTCCCTCCTTATTGTTTGTGATGATTCTGTGATGCAGACCGCATACCTCAGCAGGGTCCACTAACTTCCCGGTCTCTGGATTGCTCTCTTCCCTGAGTTGAAATGGCTCTTCGAGCTCCTACTGGAACCCCTTGAACAAATCCACAGGTCCCTTTGTCCTCTGGCATAGGCCTTGAGAAAACCTATGCATGCAATCAGCTTTCGATGCTCTTTTCTGTTCTGAACTAACACACCTTTCTTGTTTCTGGGTTTCGGGACTCCTGCATGCGAGCTCTCCCATGCTCCTTGGCCTTCCAACTCTTGGTATCTAAAATGCCAAAAACGGCTTAATGGCTCTGGATCGCCCCTTAGCCTCCATCCACGTGACCACCACTCCATGACCACATGCTTAACGAAAAATTGCTATCAACCTTTTGTGATTCCAGCTGCAACGATTTTTGGTCATTCAAACTCCCGTGTCCCGAAATGACGAAATCTACCTGTGACCACCGTCCACTTTTTGGGATTTCAGAATTCACAACGTCATGATTCCAGCTACATATGGTTCTTGGTCATTCAACCTCCCAGGTCCTGAAATGTTGAAATACTACCCCTTGAGAGAACCTTTCGGTGTTTTCCCCGAACCTTGACCACTCACCTCGTGTCCCCTTGATGAATGGTCCTGATGCTTTTGGGACTTGACACGTCCTCTTCCCTCTGTTGTTATGAGGATTAAACCCCTAACACCTCCTTCCAGATCCGATGACTATCAGTCCTTGGTACTAGATCTGACGTCCTAGATCCTTTTTCTTGTGCACCTCCCAGGGACTCAACCCTATGCACATATCCTTGATCCAGCGGCTCTCAGGCCACCACACTCCAAATCCGATGGCTTGCGTGATTTCGTGAACCGGGAGTTCACGATGCAGCGACTCCAAAATCCCTTGCCTCTCTAAACCCTGAACTCCGAAATAGAGAAATTCGAGCGCAAGATTTCAGGAATCCGCCAACCAGGAGTTCGCAATGCAATGACCCCAAAATCCCTTGCCGCTCCAAACCCTGAACTCCGAAATAGCAGAATTCAATGCCTTAGAGTGTTGGAAGACACTCAGCCTTAATCTCCTCGCTGCTCTACAAGATCCAACGATTCTCACAACTTTGGCACTCCTTCCATGAAGTGTCTCCACTGTCCGTTTCAACTGCTCTCCTGTGCGACCTCCCAGAGGTTAAACTCTTTGCACCTTCGCCTGATCCAATGGTTGTCAGGTATTGGCGCTAGATCTGACGGTTCAGATCTGTCTTCCTTGCATGCTCTCCTCCTGAGATTTCTTGGCTTTTTGAATTAGAAGATTTTCTAAGTCTCGAAAGTCTCGAACTTTGACTCTTCCTCTTGTGATCCCGGTTCCTTTGGGTCTTGTCTACGTTATAGAAATGTTGTCCCTTCTGAGATTTGTACTCCTAGAGATTTACTCCTGCACACACCTTGCGTTCAAGGATCTCGAATAACTCAGATTCGAGAAGTTTTATTGAAAAGAAAACTCCTTATGCCCACCTATCGTTCTCCTGCTCGATGCACACCTTGCAGAGCCTACAAAGTATTCAACAACCTTGCGAGTGTATTCTCTTTGACACTTCTCTTTTCTCAGAACTCGAAAGAGTTCCTTCTGTGCACACTTGCACCAACTCAATGACCTCCTGGCAGAGTTCTCCAAAATCCTCAGTGATTCTGTCTTCTCGCCGAACTCGAAAGAGAGTTCCCTTCTGTGTATTCCTTGCACCTCTGTTGATGATGGTTCAACGCTATCCCTCTTGAGATTTCCTGAGGTTGTCTCACCTCTGTCAACACACACCTTGTGGACTATGTGCACTCCTTGCACTCAGAAACTCCAAGACATGAAGAAATTGAAACGTATGCAATGCTTCACCATTTATGCATTTAAAACATGAAATGCATAAAAACATGTAAACATCAAACACACAGTGTACAGGAAAAACTACTTTTCTATTAATCTATATGTCTACACAAATGTTTACAAAGGATGGACTATAACAAGTCTCATCTCTCTCTCAAGACCTCTCTGCTTTGGTATCTCCCTCCTAACTCTCTACTCTAATTTCCTCTTTACAAAATGAGGGCTCCCATGAGCTTATCCTCAACCACTGTCTTTGAGCTATCGCTATCACAGAGCGGCTCCTACGGCTACATTACATAAATGGATGCCCAGTCTTGACTATGTCTTGGGCTTGCTACAGAAAACCATTAAAGGAAACCTCGACCACTACCTATACAAAGTCGTGGTCTAGCATTAAAAGACTTACAACATTTATTGAAATTTCGAATTTCAAAATTGAGAGGGCTACGCCTCTCCCTTTCTCCATTAAATGCGTGCGGGATGTGTTGGCTGGCTAACATGCTGTTGACATGGAGCGATGCTCCTGCATCATACTCCTCAGCTGAAAAAATCATGATCTTTTGATCATGAGCTCCTCTTCTCCAGTGTTGAAATCCACATGGATCCCAAACATTCCCTTGGAGCTGTCCATATGCTTAGTTGTTGCTACTGCTACTGCCCTACTGCTCTTGTAGGCTCCCTTCTACTCAGCTTCTCATTGCTGGCAATCTCTGTTGCTGAACTCAACATCAACCTTCTGATATGTTCAATTACCTTGTCCAACCACTCCAGTGGTTGGCTCTTTGTATGCAGTCTTTTCTGTATCACTTCTGTCTTCTCAATGGGTAGATCTGCTCGATCTCCCCTGCTATCTTTATCTCTCTTTTTGGCACTAAGTGGCCACTCTGCTGTAGACTCTAGCTCTGCAATCTCCTCACTGAACTGCTACTCAGCTTCTTCCTGTGGTAGTTTTGCTACTACCATTTCTCCTCCTGGCATACTTCCAACTTCTTCCAGCTTCTCCCCAGGATGGTATTTTCCACTACCTGCTTCCAACATAGCCTGTTAGATGTGAAAACTTTGCACCATCATCCTCCTTTCCAGGGCTTCCAATTCTTTACATAGGTCAGCAAAATCCATGCTGTCTGCTTCCTCTTCTTCTTCTGCAGCTTCCAGTACTGCAGTGATTTCCTGTCCAGCTTCCTGGCTGAAAATTTTGAGCCATTTTGTTGAATTCTCATCTTCTTCTTCTTGGGCAAACGTCAATGTCTTTTCCATTTCTTCCTCCGTGACATTTTTTGTTGCCCATCCTTTTGCTATTGTTGCATCTGCAACACATGCTCTGGCCTCAACTGGGCTACTTGGTAGGAACACCTCTATTCCTCCAATGATGATAATTCTCTTCTGATTCTCTCATGTCATCACTCCTTGCTGATCTGAACTCTCCTCTGAGTTCATGAGACTTTCAGACAGTCTCATCTCTTTCCCCTTACCCACCTTGCAATTTGGGAATTTTCTGCTCCCCACCTGATAGTCTATGAGATTGTCTGATCCCATATCATTGCCCACTTGGAAATCTAAACTTTCACCACTGCCCCCTTGGCAGTACATGAGACCTTCCACTGATCTCTTTCCATTGCCCACCTGGCAACTTGAAAGTCCACTTCTGCCCACCTGGCAGTTTATGAGATCCTCTGTTAATCTCATACCATTGCCCAAATGGCAATATGAATTTCCATGGCTGTCCTCCTGACAGTCTATGAGATCCTCCAATGATCTCATTTCATTGCCCACTTGGCAATTCAAAAATTCATCCCTGCCCTCCTGGTAGTTTATGAGATCTGAAACTGATCCCTCTTCCTCATCACTGACGGTTTCTCTGACTTCTAGTTCAGAGATGCAAACCAGCTCTATGTCACTGAGGCTTTCAGCATACCTCATCCACATCCTCAACTCTTCTTGTTGTTTCCTGGCCAACAACTTTTGAACAGGCCATTTGGGTTTCCTGTTCAAAGGCCATTCGTACCTTTAGTGTACTTTTGCCTCCTGCTGTATCTTCAATGTCAGTTGTTCCATTCTTTCCCTTATCTTAGCAAGTTCTTTGTGAATCTCTACTTTACTCATCTGTTGGTGGTATCCTCTTCTACCACACTCATGGCCTTCAGTATCCATTTCCATCTTTCACCTGCCCTCCTGGCAAGTGTATGGATCGTTCTATGTCTGAGAGCATATCCATGTCCTCCTACAGCTCACCTGGCTGTCTATCAACTGCTGCACACCTTGCAACACTCACCAAAGAGATTTAACACCCTGCTTCTTTCACCTACTATATATAGATGAATCTCTACTTCTATTTCCACTTGATGTTACCAGAATTTCTCCCACCGTCTCTCATTTGTCTGTGAACAAAGTAACGGTCTCCTCTTTCTCTTTTGTTTGAAATATACAGAAAAAAATCTTCTCTGATACCACTTGATGGTATCAGACTGTATCCCCTCACAGTCCTCCTTTTGTCTACAATATACAAACAAAAAAAAAACATTAGCTCTGATACCACTTGATGTAGACCCCCTACCTCAGCAAGGTCCACTGACCTCCCAGTCTCTGGATCGCTCTCTTCCCTAAGCCAAAATGGCTCTTCGAGCTCTTGCTAGAACCCTTTGAACGAATCCACAGGTCCCTTTGTCCTCTGGCACAAGCCTTGAGAAAACCTATGCACACGCTCAACTTTCGACGCTCTTCTATGTTTTGAACTAACACACCTTTCGCGTTTCGGGGTTTGGAGACTCCTGCATGCGAGCTCTCCCAGGCTCCTTGTCCTTCCAACTCCCGGTATCCGAAATGTTGAAAAGGGCTTAACGGCTCTGGATCACCCCTTAGCCTTCATCCACGTGACCACCACTCTGTGACCACGTGCTTAACGACAAAGTGCTACTGGCCTTTCAGGATTCGGGATTTCGCAATTCCGGCTGCTACGATTTTTGGTCCTTCAAACTCTCGGGTGCCAAAATGATGAAATCTACCTGTGGCCATGGTCCACTTTTTGGGATTTCAGAATTCACGATTTCACGATTCTGGTTGCAGATGGTTCTTGGTCCTTCTACCTCCCAGGTCCCGAAATGCCGAAATACCACCCCTTGAGAGAACCTTTCGGGGTTTTCCCGGAACCTTGACCACTCACCACATGTCCCCTTCATGAATGGTCCTAATGATTTCAGGACTTGATGAGTCCTCTTCCCTCTGATGTTATGAGGATTAAACACCTCGCACCTCCTTCCAAATCCGATGGCTATCGGTCTTTAGTGCTAGATCTGATGTCCCAGATCCTTTTTCCTGTGCAACTCCCAGGGACTCAACCCTATGCACATATCCTTGATCCAACAGCTCTCAGGCCACCGTGCTCTAGATCTGACAACTAGTTTGATTTCATGAACCGGGAGTTTGCAATGCAGCGACTCCAAAATCCCTTGCCCCTTGAAACCTCGAACTGAGAAATAGAGAAATTCAAGAGCGAGATTTCGGGATTGTGTGAACCGGGAGTTCACAATGTAGCGACCCCAAAATCCCTTGCCGCTCCAAACCCTGAACTCCAAAATAGTGGAATTCAATGCCTTAGAGTGTTGGAAGACACTCAACTTTAATCTCCTCACTCCTTTTCAAGATCCAACGATTCTCGCAACTTCAACACTTCTTCCACGAAGTGTCTCCACCGTTCATTTCAGCTGCTCTCCTGCGCGACCTCCCAGAGGTTAAACTCTATGCACCTTTGCCTGATACAACGGTTGTCAGGTATTGGTTCTAGATCTAACGGTTCATATATGTCTTCCTTCCGTGCTCTCCTACTGAGCTTTCTTGGCTTTTTGACTTAGAAGATTTTCTAAGTCTCGAAAGTCTCAACCTTCGACTCTTCCTCTTGCGAGACCGATTCCTTTTGGTCTCGTCTGTGTTATAGAAATTCTCTCTCTTATGAGCTTCATCCTCCCGGATATTTACTCCTGCACACACCTTGTGTTCGAGGATCTCGAATAACTCAGATTCGAGAAGTTTTCTTGAAAAGAAAACTCCTTACGCCCACCTGGCGTTCTCCTGCTCGATGCACACCTTGCAGAGCCTACAAAGTATTTAGCAACCCTGTGAGTGTCTTCTCTTCGACACTTCTCTTTTCTCAGAACTCGAAAGAGTTCCTTTTGTGCACACTTGCACCAACTCAATGCCCTCCTGACAAAGTTCTCCAAAATCCTCAGTGATTCTGTCTTCTCGCCGAACTCAAAAGAGAGTTCCCTTCTATGTACTCCTTGCACCTCTGCTGATGAAGGTTCAATGCTATCCTTCTTGATCTTTCCTGAGGTTGTCTCACCTCTGTCAATGCACACCTTGTGGACTATGTGCACTCCTTGGACTTGGAAAGTCCAAGACAGGAAGAAATTGAAACTTATGCAATGCTTCACTAGTTATGCATTTAAAACATGAAATGCATAAAAACATGTAAACGTAAAACACATTGTGCAGGAAAAACTACTTTTCTATTAATCTGTATGTCTATACAAATGTTTACAAAGGCTGGACTGTAACAAGTCTTAGCTCTCTCTTGAGACCTCTCTGCTCTGGTCTCTCCCTCCTAACTCTCTACTCTAATTTCCTCTTTACAAAATGAGGGCTCCCCTGAGCTTATCCTCAACCACCATCTCTGAGCTATCACTATCATAGAGTGGCTCCTACAACTACATTACATAAATGGATGCCTAGTCCTAACTACGTCCTGGGCTTGCTACAGGAAACCATTAAAATCCTTACAACATTTATTGAAATTTTGAATTTAAAAATTGAGAGGGTTGCGCCTCTCCCTTTGTCCATTAAATGTGTGCGAGATGTGCTGGTTGGATGGCATGATGCTGACATGGAGCAATGCCCCTGCATCATCCTACATGGTGATTGGTGAACGACTATTCGAAAATCATATCCTACTTAGGTTCTACTTGCCTGCCACTAGGCCTTGCACTGCCCTTCTCGATGTGACCTTCCTTGCTTAAACTGCCTTCACATTGTTTTGTCCCTAGGTGGATGAAGTTTGTTCTGAGTTGACCATTCAGGATGTTGATCTAGGTAGTGTCTAGTTCTGGACCTTCCTTGTCTACCCCCTCGTTGGCTAGTCTGTCCTGTAGGCCATTCACTGACCTGCGGACCCAGTGCAACTCCATTGTGTTCAAATTTCTCAGATGATCCTATATTTTCTGTAGGGAGAGGGCCAGGCGCTAGTGCATATGAACCTTTCCCACTCTAGTGCCATTCTGGAGTCTCTTCGTTGTGTTGATGACCAGGGTGGGATCGCCTTCCATGATAGTGTTTGTCATCCTTTCGCATCTTAGGATTTCAAGGCCAAGGTCCAGGGCTCCAAATTTCGTTGTTTTTTTGGTTGAGTTTCCCATACTCCCAGTGTACAGTCGGATGATGATACCACCGCTATCTCTGATCACCCCTTGCATCCCTGCCACTCTTGGGTTCCCTTTTTCTACCCTGTCAAAATTTAATTTGAGGGATCCACACAGAGGGGTGTATTTGTTTCGGTCTCCTATTTGAAGTTGTGGCTCCCGCACAACCGTTGTGTTGTTGTGCCCATATTTTAGGTGAAACAATTCTAGGATACATGCATCCTGGTCGGTGAGTTGCGTTTTTTCCTTCTTGCAATTGCGGTTCTGCACCGTTTCTTGTATTTGTGAGATTATTGCATCCTTGAGATTTCCTTTCGGTAGGATTTCATCCCTGAATATACGTCGGTTCCTTTCTTTCCATATTACCCAGATGATCATCCCCGGTGTTAGTTTCCAACAGAGGTTCACCATTTCATTTTCGCTATAACTCTCATTCCAATTGTTGATGGTTGCGTTGATTTTTCCCCAGATCCTATTGGATTGGTGATAAATGTCGGTCACCTAGTCCCATAGTTCTGTTGTGTAATTTCACTCATTGAGGAGGTGATTGGTTGTTTCCTCCTTAGCTTGACAGAGGTGGCAGTGAGATGGACCTATATATCCCCTTTTCATGAGATTTTCCCAAGTTAGAATTCTGTTGTGGATAACTAACCATTCGAACATATTGATTTTTGTTCATTGGGGGTTGTGCCAAATATTTCCCCACTATTGTGTCGGGTCCTCTTGATCTTAGTCCACGATGTAATACCATGCTTCTTTTAAGTTGAATTCTCCACCATTTTCCCTTCCCCACCTTAATTGGTTCTTGTCCTCTGAGACTATAATTTTCCTTTTCCCCAGTTCCTCTTCCACCTCTTTCGTTAGGGTTGCGATACGATCTCTATTTTCCGGGTTGGGTTTATCCCAAGTCCTCCATATAGGCCAAGTTTATTTGAATTGCAGGATTGGTGTTAAAGAAGTAGATCATGGATTTGGAGTGGTTGATCTCCGCCCCCGAGGATTCCCCAAAGTATTCTAAGATTCTTTTGCAGATTTTTGATTTCTTGACCATGGGTGTGCCATGGAGTAGTGTGTCATCAACGAACTGTTGGTGTGTGGAGGTTGGACCATTTTTGAAAGGTTTGATTCATTTTAGTTCTCCTACTGTAGTTGTCAATTTTATGCTTTTGTTGAGCCCTTCCATCATCATAATGAACAGGAAGGGAGATAACGGGTCTCCTTGTCTAATGCCTCTCGNATTCTTTTGCAGATTTTTGATTTCTTGACCATGGGTGTGCCATGGAGTAGTGTGTCATCAATGAACTGTTGGTGTGTGGAGGTTGGACCATTTTTGAAAGGTTTGATTCATTTTAGTTCTCCTACTGTAGTTGTCAATTTTATGCTTTTGTTGAGCCCTTCCATCATCATAATGAACAAGAAGGGAGATAACGGGTCTCCTTGTCTAATGCCTCTCGAAATCCAGAATGGTTTTGTTGGGGCTCCATTGATTAGCAGAGAGTAGCTTGTCGTTGAGACTAGATTGACAATCTAGTTGATGCAGTGTTGTTCAAATCCAAAGGCTTCCGACGTCTTAGCCATATAGTGCCAGCTAATTTTGTCATAATCCTTCGCCAGGTCAAGTTGGATTATCATCCCCCCTCTCCTTTGGCTTTTCAGTGTGTGTATAAGCTCATTGTCATGGATGATGTTGTCTTGTGGGATTATCTTTCGATCCCATCTTAATCCCTAAATTTCAAGATTTTGTTGTGGGTTCTTCTTGCAATGGTTGTTCAATGAAAAACTTGGTATTTCGCTCCCGTTCCTTTAGCCACATGATTCTAGACTTTTGGAGTTCTTCGTGCCAACATCTTTCTTCCCATTCCTGGATCATTTGGATCTCTTCTCTTTTTCGATCCCCTATATAACCCTCATCTATTCAGAGTTCCTAGAGTATCCTCATTCTTTCCTCGATATTTTTATTTTCTTGGTTTATGTTTCCAAAGATTTTCTTGTTTCACTCCTGGAGTTTGTGTTTAATGTACTTGTGTCTCTTCTAAAGTTTGAAAATACTTGTCCCTTGATCTGATAATTCCTCTTGCCACCATTTATTGATGTTCGCCTTGAAGGTGGGATGTTCGATCCAAAACTTCTCAAATCTAAAAGGTTTGTTATTCGGAGTGGTTTGGAAGTTTACTTCCAATTGAACTAGCCAATGGTCTGAACCCCCCCCCCCCATTGAAGGATGTTGCAATCTAAATTTATTCCCTATAGAATAATGGACTCTGACACCAGGAATCAGTCTAGCCTTGTAGCTACTTGGTAGTGGTTAATTTTTTTGTTATTCCAGGTGAACCGACCATTGCTGGTTCTCATGTCCATCATCCCCATTGTTTCTATGAAAGATGAAAATTCCTCTGAATTTATATCCAATCTCTTGGTGCCCCATTTTTTCTTTGCAAGTGTCATGATGATGTTGAAATCACCTGCCAAGATGCAGTGGAGGTTGTGGGATTGGGCCTTTACATCTTCTAGGTCGAGGAGAATTCTCCTTTTTTCCTCCAACTTCTCGCGGCCATACACATTTGTGCATAGAATTACCTCAATATTACCTATAATTTGCATGTTAACCAAAAGTGTGTGTCTCGTTGCTTTGGCTGCAAGTAGATTCAATGATTATGGGTTCCACAAGGTGAGTATACCACCTGCCATCTCTTGTGATTCAAAAACCAACATCTTGTACTTACTCCATTGTTTTTTACTGATTGTTTCCATTCTCTCTACAATGCATTTTGCCTCTTGAATGAAACAAAGGTCAGGTTGTTCCTTCCTCAATCTATTTTTAACAATTATTTTCTTTCGTGGGTTGTTTAGGACTCTTATATTTCATGTTATAATATTCATTAAAACATGTCAGGGAGATTTGGGAAATATATTTTTTATCTTACCTGGATTTTTCAGTAGGGCTCCTAGTTCTTGTAGGGCTACGTTGTTTGATTTTCTTCCTTTCTTTTTCCTCCCCTGCTTGGGTGACTGTTGTGGTTGTCCCTCACCTTCTTTGATTCCCAAGTGTTCTATATCATTGTGCATGTGATTTATCCTTATGGATTTTTCTTCCTCTCTTAGAAGGAAAAGGTATTGGATACGATCTAGTTGCTCTGCTGGCACATTGTCTACTCCCTGCTTTTTCCATTGCTCCAATATGTTCAGGCGATCTATTCCTTCCCTTTCCACAATGTCTCTGAGGTCCAGATATTCCATGCCTACCTTTCTTGGTGTCATCTTCGAGTCTCTGTCTGCCTCCTGCATTGGGGTGTTGGCATCTTCATTTCCTCTTTCCATAGGACTTGCGCTACCTCCATGTTCCGTCTTATTGCTTGGAATATATGTGCTCTCAGGAGTTTCTTATTCCTTAGTTTCTCTATATTTTGTATTTTCCTTTCTTCCTTATTCCCCTTGGTTATCCTTGTACTGTCCTTATGGTCTAGTCCTGGCTTCTAGGTTGCTTCCTGTTGGGGATTTTCTTGGTTTCTTGTTTGTTCTATTTCTATGGTTCGGTTTTACAAACCCGTCCTCATCCTGATCTGTTTTGGTTTTTTTCGTTTCTTGTTTTTAATGAGTGAACATTCTCTAATTAGTTTTCCATGTTCATGGCATCTTCTGCATCTAAAAGAGATATTCTCATAGTCGATGCTTTGTATCCATTCCTCATCCCTTAATTCCAGGCTTATGGCTTCTGGGAGTGCCCCCGACACATCCATATCTATGTAGATCCTTGCATATGATGTGTATTGTTGGTCACTATAATTGCTTAATTAATTCAAACAACCAAGTGATACATAAATTATCAACCCAGGGAAGTATTTTATTTCAAAGATAACCATGCACAATATATGCTCAATTCCAAAAGCAGCTTAGTGTTGTAGTAAAGAAACTTACACTAATCACACTTGCTCAAATGAACTGAAGTTCTGAATTAAATCACAAGAAAGTAACTTCCCTATTGCAAACCTTTAAAGATCAATCTAAGAATCCTGGATTACATTAAAATAACACTGCAATGGGAAAGAACAACTATTCTGCAATCAGAGAACAAGACCCTTACTCTCAAACATAGACTTTAGTACTAACACTCTTTTCATGAAAATAGTAAGCAGAAAGCAATTAACTCTATCTGAAAGAGAACAAGGCTATCTAGCTCCTTCCTTTCTAAGCAGGAGACTTAACCCTATTTTTGTTTAGCACACTTGTGAAGTTGAGGTTTACAGAGAACAGGACAGTCTGATCCCTTCCTTTCTAAGCAAGGACCTTTAACCCAGTTTTTGGCTAGCACAATTATAGAAATAATGGAGGTCTACAGAGAACAGGATGTTTTGGTTCCTTCCTTTCTGAGAAGGAACCCTTAACCCAATCCCTGGCTATCACACTTGCAGAGGTAAATGAAATCTACAGAAGAAAAGGTGTTTTGATTCCTTCCTGTCTGAGAAGGAACCCTTAACCAAATCTCCGGCTAGCACACTTGCAGAGGTAAATGAAATCTATAGAAGATAAGGTGTTTTGATTCCTTCCTTTCTGAGCAGGAACCTTTAACCAAATCTCTGGCTAGCACACTTGCAGAGGTAAATGAAATCTACAGAAGATAAGGTGTTTTGATTCCTTCATGTCTGAGCAGGAACCTTTAACCAGACCTCTGACTAGCACACTGGCAGAAGTAAATGAAATCTACAGAGGGTAGGATATTCCGATTTCTTCCTGTCTGAGCAGGAACCTTTAACCCAGTCTCTGCTTAGCCTCATAAAATCATCACACAAGATTGCTGATAAAAAGAATTACAAATCTCATTCAATAAACTAAGACAGATTCAATAGTGTTTCAACAAAGCGGAATCCATTAAAAACAATGTTTCAGCAACGACAGTTAAACAAAACATAAACATAATTTGTACTAACACACTTCTAACTAATGGGTGAATCTTGTGAAGAAGGTGGGCCCTCCCTTCTCACAAGATTCCCCTGGAACGAAAAAGCTAGAGAAGGATACTCAAAGCAGTCTTATATTCATCTATCGAAATATCACATTACAATTTGGAAAAATAGAATACGTCCCGCTTCTCTGGAGTTGCTTCAATACATAAAAACTTGGCTCCCTCGAATGATGATTTCCTCTCCTTTAAAGAGGAAATCCCTTCTATACAATCCTTAAAATGCATATCTGAGTCCTATCCTTAGTCGGATCTACTTTCTAAACCAGCACAGGATGTCCTAGTCTCACGCAACATAATGCTATTACAGGAGCTAAATGAGGTACTGCTGTTACAACTGGTGTAACAGCTTCTTCCCATTGTTGCTGATGGTGTTTCAGCATCGCAATTTGCAGGCTGTTTCAGCCACGTGAATTGTGCTCTGACTATGTCGACATTCTTGTGTAGGAGCGATGGTTATAGCTTGTTGACCGCTGACTGTAACGGTTTTCTTGTGTTTCAGCATCGTCGGTCCTGGCGGCTTCCTCTGTGTTTCATCATTTGCGACTATGGACTGTGTAACAGCTCTGTGTTTCAGCATCTGCGACCTCAGACTGTATGAAAACTTCATGTTTCATCATCAGTGGCTTCGAACTATATGACAGCTCTGTGTTTCAGCATTAGTTCTTTGTTTCAGCAACTGCAACCTGGAACTGTATAGCAGCTCTGTGTTTCAGCAACAGCGACCTTGGACAGTTCTGTGTTTCAGCAATATGCCTCAAGTGCTAATCTGCAGTTTTGAACACTTATGCATTTCTAATCAATGGTTAAGTACGAAAGTGATGTAAAATATTATGAAAAATAGATTAAACATATAGTCATGAGAAGGGACGTTGTATACCTTTGGAATGATCAGATAAAGTGATAGTATGAGTTTAAATATGGATGATCAAGAGTATAATAGTGGCAAAAGGTATAGGTAAAAGGGTACATTGTGTGGTCCTAACATCCCCCCCAACTCAAGGTGTTGCATGTCCTCAGGCAACTCACTCTGAATCAGAGTCTTGATACCGACTTTGATCATGTAAGTTACTCAAGCTGTAACTCTGGGAGGTACTGTCTGTCAGCGTTCTGAACCCTTGTACTTCCTGCAATCTTTGCCATGCTGCTGTTTCTGCCTTCTTAGGCAGCTTATAACTGACTTGATACCTTTCTATTGGCAACCAGAGAATGGGAAAATAAAACTGGTACCCTATCCAATTTTCAGCACAATGTCTAACACACTGGATGTATTTGGGTATCCTGGAAATTGCTACTTCCAAATTCGCAGGACCAAAAGGATTGTGCTGTTGTCTTTTCTCCATGGATTGCTGCCAAAACAGGTTATTGGCCTGGAGGGCAAGAATCTCTATGGATCTGATGAGGTGTTCACAATCCTGAAGCACTTCTGATGGTAGCTGCTGAACATGTTCAGTCACCCCTAGTTGTTTTAAGAAATCATAATATTGTGAGATAAATGTAGCTACCCTCTGTGGTTCTGGTCTAATCCAGAGGAGGCGATTATCCTCATTGTGCTTGGCAGCCGAAAAGTCACCTTGCCAAATAATTTGATTGAGGAGAAAGGAAGTAAATGCTCGAAGTTGAACATCCCCAACAAGAGGATTTATGTTCAGCAACCTGTTTTCTGGAATAGCCTCATTATGGAAGTATGCCTCACATAGGAGGTATTGATCCTTGGTAGAGGCAACTACAAAAGTTTTGATAAAATATGCCGATTGAATGACTTCATGGGGTTTACCTTCTATAATGGACTTGATCTGAAACCATATGATTCTCTCCATCAGGAATAAGGAGTAGTTGCAAGACGGCTTCCTTGTGGCTAGTAGCTTCTGCATCAAATCAAATACCAGGACCAATCTATCTTTCAAGTCTTTGTTTTTCTTCTTAAGATCACGAGCTACTTGGCGTATCTGTTCTGATGCTTCCCAGTTTGAGAAGGTGTGATTTATCCAGGTTTGCTTGTGCACTTGCAGGTGTTTGGCCCGTGTTTCAGCATACTCCTTCTTCCATTTTTTTATTTTTGCATGTTCATCCCATAGCTGAGTTTGTGTTTCAGCGTTGGAAGTAGTGGGATTAGGCAGGGTTTGAGTAGATTGTTCCCTGGAAGTGGAGAGATTGATCTGACTGGGAGGTGTAAATTCCTCCATGGGCACTGTTTGCACAGCCTTGTTGACAATAGTAGGGACTTCATTCTTGAGCCTGGAAGGGCCTGTTGGTTCTTGTGTTGCAGCAGGTTCAGTCTTGAGTTTGCTAGGGCCTGCTGGTTCTTGTGTTGCAGCAGGTTCAGTTTTGAGCTTAGTAAGGCCTGATGGTTCTTGTGTTGCAGCAGGTTCTTTCTTGACTTCAAAAGGTGAAGGAGTAGGGGCTGCTCCTAGTACTGGAACTTGAACCACCTTATAGCCGGCCTGATAGTAGATATCTCCACATTGGTAGCACATATATTCTTTGCATATGCTTTCTGTAGTTTGTTCTGCCAGGGTTGCTATTCGGGCTAAGGTGTACAAATTTAGTTCTTTTTCATATGCTTCCCTTTCCCTGAGTAATTGTTGCTGATATGCTTCCAATTGTGTCTTTAAAAAGTTGTTTTCTTCCAAGACATCGGCCATTGTTTGTTTGGATTGAGAGGTGACTGGTTCTTGTGTGGCAGTCATAGCCTCATGAGCTGGTTCTTGTGGAGCAGCTATAGGAATGGCAACTGATGCTTGTGTTTCAGCCTCTTGGTGTAAGGAGAGTAGTGTTTCAGCACCCTCAACCTCTGATTCCTGAATCTCCATGTCAATGTCAGTGTCAGTGGCTGGTTCTTGTGTTTCATCCACTGCGTGGGTAGCTGGTTTTTCAACTACTTTGCTTGAGGAGAGTGGTGTTGCAGCATTCGGAGGCTCTGATTCTTGTAATTCAATTTCAATTTCAGTGGCTGGTTCTTGTGTTTCAACCACTGGATGGGTAGCTGGTTGTGTTTCAGCTACTTTATTTGAGGAGGGTGGTGTTGCAGCATTCGGGGTCTCGGATTCCTGAAATTCAATTTCGATTTCAGTGGCTGGTTCTTGTGTTCCAGCCACTGGATGGGTAGCTGGTTTTGTTTCAGCTACTTCAAAAACAAATGATGTCTGGGCTTCTCGTTCCTTTAACTCAATATCGGTGGCTGGTTCTTGTGTTGCAGCCACCGAGGTTGGAGTAGGCAAAGATCCTGGGGTTTGGGAAGTTGAAAATGTATGGGGTATTAGTCGAATAGGTGGGGGATCTAGGGTAGTGGTCATCCAGGGTGGCCTCATTGAGGCTCTTGTTCGCTTTTTGCGCAAGAAGGGTGGGAAAGGGGCAATCTGTTTTCGTTTTCGTGGAGGTCTTTTCTAAATGATAAGGCAGGCGACATTTTCTGGTTCAGAGTCATCACTGAGAATATGAAGGGTGGGGGTGGATGACTCTGGTAGGGTATGTGGTGAATTTGGTGGGGTAGGGGAAATGAATGGGCTGGTGAGTTATGTGGGCAAGATATGGGGTACTTCGGGGACGTCTGGGGGGTTTTACTGTTGCTGCTCCTGGGGAATTTCAGCAGCTGGTTGAGGGTTTATGGTCAGGTTATTCAGTGGATGATTTTGTTGTTCAAAACCCCTGTTGATGAGTAATTGAACAAGCCAGTGGTGGGTAAGTGACAGGGTTGGATCTTTTTCCTTTCGACAGTAATGTGCCATATTCTTTAAACAACCCAACAAATAATAGGGAATATTGACCCATTTGTTATGCCTTAAATGAGAAAGCAAAAGGAAGTCGTGTTGATAGACTACCTGATAGCGACCTTCGCAGGTCAGGTAGTGCTTGATGAATCTGGTGACCTTTGGCCACGAGGGTGGCAGTGAATTGAGTTGAATGCCTCTGGCCTTCAATACAATTCTTTCCTCAGGCAGGAAGAAGCTTTGCTGGACATCCCCGATGATATGCTTTCGGCTGAATTTCTGAGTGCCATCAATGGGGAGGTCTGAGACCTCTGATATGTCTTCTTTTGTTACTGATATGCAGACGCCTCTGACAACAGAGTGGTTCTCCTGAAGATTTCAGACAAACTATAGGACTTGTTGTTCATTATATGCCGGAAGTCTGCGGAAGTAATCAAGCCACCCTGCCTGCTCGAAGATTTGATACGCTGCTGGATAGTGTTCGAGAAGTGCTGTGGTGGCGAGCTCATTTCGTATGACGGATCCTCCCATGGCTACTAGATCAGTAAGTTACAACGTCGAGAGTTTGTGTATCAGCTCTGCCCAGAGTAAGTTTTTTCGAGGGACTATGCAGGAATAGTGATTAAATGCGTGAAAAGGTGGTGAGTTTAGGGATGGCGGCGGTGAAATCAGGTGTAATGATGGTATCGCGGATTTGACGTGTACTTCCCCTCCCGTCAAGTGGGATTAGTAATAATGGCACTTGAATGGTCATAACGGCTTAAAATTTTTCTCATTAACTATAGTCTAACTGAATTACATAATATTTACGTACCTCGTCTTACCATTTGATTCGTTCTGCCAACCAGATGCCTGTCTGTGGTGGTGCTGTCATGGTGGAGACCATTGAGGGTTTGCTGACTATAATCTGAGGGCGTAGAGTCTTGCTGACAGATGATGGTGAAAGACTGGTGTTTCAGCATGTGAAGAAAGTCAAAAGTGTTGAACGGTGGTGTTTTAGCATCAGAAGAAATCAAAAGTGCTGAATGGTGGTGTTTCGGCAACAGAGGAAAGTATAGAATGTTGAACGGTGGTGTTTCAGCAGCGTGAAGGTCAACAGTGTTGAACAGTGGTGTTTCAGCATCATAAGAGTTAACAGTGTTGAACATCAGTGTTTCAGCATCGTGAAAGCTCGTCTCCTTGGACTCATCCTCTTCTAGTGGCTGTGCTTCGATCGGGAGTCTGCAAAAATCGACTGTAGCATGGTATTTCTTGACAGGGATTATTAGAAAACAAAATCTAATCTAATCTAATACTAAAGAAAATCAATCTTAAAAGAATTAATTGTTATTAGGGGTAGAAACCCCCTCAACGAAGAGAAAATGAGCATCTTCCATGCATGTGGCCTTAAAATCTTCTTTAGAGATGGGTCGCTGGTACAGACAAAGCCGATGACCATTTACAAGTAACGGAGTTCTGAAGTCATTGATTGTGAGGAGCCTTATTGTTCCATTGGGGAAAACTGTGTCTACTTCGTAGGGTCCCAGCCATCTTGTACGCAGTTTCCCTTGAAATTCTTTGAACCAGGAATCATACAGTAGAGCCCAATTACCTTTTTGGAACTGCTTGTTCTTGATATTTTTGTCATTCCATTGTGATCTTTGCTATTGAATTATGGTTGTTTGCTGAATTACATCTAATCTTTTCTCCTCTAGTTCATTAAGCTGCTGCAACCTGGCTGTCTGTGCATCAGTTAGATCAAGGTTGACAGCTGAAGAAGTCCTTAAGGTTTTTATCTCAAATTCCATAGGAAAAACAACTCTCTTTCCATAGACTAATTCATAGGGAGAAAATCCTGTAGTGTTTCTCCAGGTAGTTCTGTAGGCCCATAGTGCTTCAAGGAGTCTGTAGGACCAATCCTTTCTACTTTCCTTCACTGTTTTTGTGAGAATGGATTCTATTACTTTGTTTGTGCTTTCCACCTGTCCATTGGCTTGGGGGTTGTATGCTGTAGTCATTCTCTGCTGAATATGATATTTCTGAAGGGTGGCTTTGAACCCATGAGAAGAGAAAGGAGGTCCTCCATCTGTAACTAATTCTCTTGGCATTCCAAATCTGGTGAAGATGTCTTTAAATAAGAAATTTATAACTGCTTCTTCAGTCGCTCTGTGGAGTGCCTTGGCTTCCACCCATTTAGTCATGTAGTCTGTGCAAACCAGTATATAAACTTTTTGATTGGATGGAGGGTTGATGGGTCCTATGAAGTCTAAGGCCCATCTTTCAAATGGTTCAAGTACTACCTGGGGGTTTAATGGCATTTCATCTCTATGATTAGCTTGACCTACTCTTTGGCAGCTATCACAGGCCTTGACATATTTCTTTGCATCTTTGAATATTGAGGGCCAATAGTACCCCATCCTAAGAATTTTATAGGTTGTTCTCTTATCAACAAAATGCCCTCCACAAGGGCCATCATGACAAGCTTTCAATAGATCATACACCTCATCTTCTCGAACACACCTTCGGATTTCTTGATCAGCTTCTGTATGAAAAAGGTACCCACTGATCCAACTATACCGAGCACTTTGATGAATAATACTTTTCTTCTCTCGGTAGGATAGGTGTGATGGTAGCTTCCCTGCAACTAAGTAGTTAGCAATATCTGCATACCAAGGTGAGTGAGCAGAAAATGCAAATAGATATTCATCAGGAAAGGAATCATCTACCGGGTTATCATCATTAAGTTTCAATCAAGAAAGGAAATCAGCAACTACATTCTCTTTTCCTGGTCTATCTACAATTGTGATATCAAATTCTTGCAATAATAACAGCCATCTGGTGACTCTAGCATTTGTGATAGGTTTATTCATTAAGTACTTGATAGCTGAGTGGTCAATATGGACAAAAGTAGAATAGCCAGTAATGTAATGTCTAAATTTATTAATTGCATAAATAACTGCTAGGAATTCCTTCTCGGTGACTGTATAATTGAGCTCAGCAGGGGACATATTCTTGCTGATGAAATATATAGCATAAGGGAGATGATCTTCTTCCTGTCCCAAGACAGCTCCTATAGCAGTGTTTGAAGCATCGGAGGATATGTGAAAGGGGAGTGCCCAATCAGGTCCTCTAAGGATAGGAGCTGTAGATAACTGATGCTTAAGTGTACTAAATGCTTCTTGACAAAAATTGGTCCAATTGAATTCAACATTTTTCATCAGTAAGACAAACAGTGGAGAAGCTATTTTGGAAAAATTCTTAATAAATCTTCTGTAGTATCCAGCATGTCCTAAAAAGCTTCTTACCTCTGTTTGAGTTTTGGGAGTAGGAAGGTCCTTAATGACTTGTATTTTGGATGGGTCTACCTGAATTCCTTGAGATGAGATAAAATGTCCAAGCACTATTCCTTCACTCATCATCATATGGCATTTTTCTGTACTTAAGGAAAGTTGGGCTTGTATGCATCTTTTAAGTACCTTCTCAAGGTTTTCCAGTGCTTCCTGAAAAGAAACACTATAAGGAGTAAAGTCATCCATAAAAATTTCCATAGAATCATTAAGCATATCAGAAAAAATTCCCAAAACTGCCCTTTGGAAGGTTGTTGGTGCATTACATAGTCCAAATGGAAGGACACTATAAGCAAAGGTTCCCCAAGGGCTGGTGAAGGTGGTTTTATCTTGATCTTGAGGTGCAATTTTAATCTGGTTATACCCACTGAAACCATCTAAGAATGAGAAAAATTTCTTCCCTGACAAACTATCTAATACTTGATCAATGAATGGTAGTGGAAAGTGATCTTTTTGAGTGGCTTTATTTAAAGCTCTGTAATCTACACTCTCCATTTCCCGTTCTTTTTAGGAACTATTACCAGCGGGGACACCCATTCACTGTCTGATATAGGGTAAATAAACCCTGCATTAAGCAATTTTTGAAGTTCTTCCTTCAGGATTTCTCTTAAATTTGGGTTCATTTGTCGCTGAGGTTGACAGATTGGTCGACAATATTCCTTAATATATATTCTATGAGTACATAGGTCAGGGGAGATTCCTTTCATGTTTGTGTAATCCCATGCGAATGCTTCTTTATTTTCCTGAAGTAACTTCATTAACTGTTGTGTTTCAGCATCTGTCAAATGAGGGTTTATATTTAATGTTTTGCCAGGTTCAATTTCGACCAGTATGCTTTTGGAGGAGATGGTTTTAGGCATTTGGGGTGGGCTTTCTAAACTGAGGTTTTATGGATCATCAGACTCCAACAGTGCAGTTAATTGATTATGAATTTGTGGAGTGACAGAGGAGGGCTCACAAATAAAATTATTGATAATTTCATCCTCAGTAGAGTCTTTCATGCTTAAAGCTTGTCTGATAGTCAGAAGAGGTTGAGTAGGTTGATCCTCAAAGTCTACCCATATGGAATTATCATTATTGGGCAGGGGTGTAGCATGAGGATAGAGGGTAAGCTGCTTTGTTTCATAACCATTTGAAATTGTCATTGACCCTGATCTACAGCTGATAAAATCATCTACTGTGGCAAGCCACGGTCTACCCAGAATTAGAGGGTGGCCCCCCAACTTTGTTTTGGGCTGCAACACTGTAAAATTGACTGGATAATTCCAGGATTCCACAGAGATGCTGAGGTCTTCAATGACTCCTTCTGGTTTAATTGTGGATCGATCAGCCAATTCTAGGATAGTTGGGGTCTCTCTGACTTTATCTTGTAATTGTGACAGTTGTAAGGTCTCTAAAGTCATGATATTGATGGATGCACCTAGGTCTACTAGGACACGAGGGATTATTGTTTTGCCAACTTGTACTGTAACGGTAGGGTGGCCAGGATTGCCATATTTGACTGGGGGAGTCTTGCCTGACATTAATGCAGACAGATCTCCCATAACATGGACTGTGAGGGGATCCTTGGTTTTCCTACCAAGATTTTTAATACAGATATCTCTCATTGTCCTAGCATAGATAGGCACGTCGTGGAGTGCTTGAAGTAGAGGAATTTTAACATATAAATTATGTAATTCCCCTAAACGATTAAAGGCTGGTGGTTCAGGCGTTTTTGTTAAGGCTAAACGCTCAGGAAATGGTGGTGTTGCTGTTTCAGCAGCATTGTTAGAGGATGATTGTTCCTTTTGAGGTACATCATGCTCTTGTGTTTCCTCTTTGTCAGGAGAGGTAACATCAACTATGGTAGGTTCCACTACTCTCCCAGATCGAAGATGTATATCATTTCATTGTGCAGGGAGGAGGGAAAGTGTGGGCTAGTTATAAATGTCAATGCACTATGTTAACTCCCAAAATAGCACCGTCATTTTGGTCAGGTTCTACGGTGGATAGCATGGCTATTGATAGTTTCCTCAATTCATTGTTGAGTCATTTAGCTACAAAATTTTAGATTTTGGTTTGACTTAGAAATAATTTGGATTGTAAAGTCTTCTTTTTCAAAATTGTCATTTTTACTTTCCACAGCTAATGTGTTTTCAAAGGTTCATTGTGCGCTGTGGAAAGTGCCCACTTTCAACAGCTAAGGAGATCGTTTCATCAGTTGGCGCACTGTTGAAAGTGTCAAATCTTAAAAAGTTCTTAAAATCAGTTCTCGGGTGGCGCGCTGTCAAAGATACATGCTTTCAACAGCTAAGGAGGGTCTTCTACAAAGTGGCGCGCTATGGAAAGTGCATACTTTCCGCAGCTAACAGGGGCTTACAAAGAGGCGCGCTGAGGAAAGTCAAGATTATCAACAGCTAACGGAGGTTGTACTCCCGGGTTGGCAACATCAAATCAAATCTTTGTTTCCATATGGTTCACAAAGGATCGTTTAGGGTTTTGAATTGCAAATGGAAAAATGATACTTAAACTTGAATGGAATTTTTCAATCCCTTAGTGAGATCCAAATTAATATCTGACAACACCATTGGAAAGCTGAGATTCTGTAGATGTCGATCGACTATTCATATATGAAAAATGGATTTTTTATGCCCGAGAAATTCGATTTTGAAAATCTGTCCGCTTTCAACAGCGCAGAAGGCAGAATTTTTGACTAGTTAGCTGTGGAAAGTGGCTGCTTTCAACAGCGCAGGAGCAGATTTTTCAGGCAGGTGC
>JASDQU010101667.1:204425-221664 GCA_032191745.1 Picea mariana
AGACCAAGTAGATCTTAACTAACTCCTAAGTGTCTAACCCAGTGCAACTCCATTGTGTTCAAATTTCTCAGATGATCCTGGATTTTCTGTAGGGAGAGGGATATGCACTAGTGCATTTGAACCTTTCCCACAATGGTGCCATTCTGGAGTCTCTTCGTTGTGTTGATGACCAGGGTGGGATCGCCTTCCATGATAGTGTTTGTCATCCTTTCGCATCTTAGTATTTCAAGGCCAAGGTCCAGGGCTCCAAATTTCGTTTTGTTTTTGGTTGAGTTTCCCATACTCCCAACATACAACTGGATGATGTTACCACCACTATCTCTGATCACCCCTTGCATCCCTGCCACTCTTGGGTTCCCTTTTTCCACCCTGTCAAAATTTAATTTGAGGGAC
The DNA here is from genome assembly GCA_032191745.1 of Picea mariana. Lineage (NCBI taxonomy): Eukaryota > Viridiplantae > Streptophyta > Pinopsida > Pinales > Pinaceae > Picea > Picea mariana. The sequence goes on from JASDQU010101667.1 coordinate 204,819, forward strand.
CCCAATGGAGGGGGGTGCCCGATTGCAGACTCCTATTTGGAGTTGCGGCTCTTGTACAACCGTTGTGTTGTTGCTCCCATATTTTAGGTGAAACAATTCTAGGATGCAGGCATCTTGGTCGATGAGTTGCATTTTTTTCTTCTTGCGGTTGCGGCTCTGCACCGTTTCTTGTATTTGTGAGATTATTGCATCCTTGATCTTTCCTTCTAGTAGGATTTCATTCTTGAATATGCGTCAGTTGCTTTCTTTCCATATTTACCAGATGATCAACCCCAGCGTTAGTTTCCAATAGAGGTTCACCATTTCATTTTCCTATAACTCTCATTCCAATTGTTGATGGTTGCGTTGATGTTGCCCCAGATCCTATTGGATTGGTGATAAATGTCGATTGCCCAGTCCCATAGATCTGTTGTGTAATTGCACTCATCGAGGAGGTGACTGGTTGTTTCCTCCTTAGCTTGATAGAGGTGGCAGTGAGATGGACCTATATAACCACTTTTCCTGATATTTTCCCAAGTTAGAATTCTGTTCTGGAGAACTAACCATTCGAACATTTTTATTTTTGTCCATTGGGGATTGCACCAAATATTTCCCCACTTTTGTGTTGGGTCCTCTTGATCCTCGTCCACGATGTAATACCATGCTTCTTTTAAGTTGAATTCCCCACCATTTTCCCTTCCCCACTTTAATTGGTCCTTGTCCTCTTAGACTGCAATTTTCCTTTTCCCCAGTTCCTCTTCCACCTCTTTCGTTAGGGTTGCAGTATGGTCTCTATTTTCTGGGTTGATTTTATCCTAGGTCCTCCATCTATCTCTATCAATTATTTGCTTCCAGTAGTGATGGATTTTTTTTTTACCTTGCGCTGTCATTTCTTGTTGTAGCTCCTCCCTATCCGGATTTTCCATTCAGGCTCCTGTTGCCATGCGTCCTCCCAAAATATGGTTGTTTGACCATTATTGACTTCCTAGAAGCTATGTTTATGGATCTAATTCTTGTTTCACCGAGGCTAGATTCCAGATAGTTGATCCCTCCCTTCTGCCCATGAATCAGATTCTATATTGATCGTTTATGTTCTGGGCATACTTGGACTTCTAGAGGTTTGTCCACGATACTAAATTGTTATTGACCCATCTCCACCAGAGTTTTGCCCCGTAGGCTTCATTGGTTACCTGTGGGTCTTGTAACCCCAAGCCTCCTTTTCCTTTTGGTCTGCATACCTTCTCCCAGGATACCAGGGCCCATTTCTTTATATTTTCTGCACCTCACCATAGGAACTCTCTTTGAATGGCTCTTATCTTTTGTAGCATTCCTTTGGGAGCTAGAAACACTGAAATCATATCGGACATAATTTCTTGTAGAACTGCTTTGGTGAGGATATGCTTCCCTTCTAGGTTGAGAGCTCTGTAAGTCAAATTTTTCACCCTCTCCTGCAATTTTTTGATTACTCCTTCCCACGTTTCCATTTTGCATGCTCTGTCCATCAGGGGGATTCCTAAGTATTTTGTTGGGAGTCTTTTGCATTCAAACCCCATAATGTAGGCCAAGTTTATTTGAATTGCAGGATTAGTGCTAAAGAAGTAGATCATGGATTTGGAGTGGTTGATCTCCACCCCTGAGGCTTCCCCAAAGTATTCTAAGATTCTTTTGTAGGTTTATGATTCCTTGATCGTGGGTGTGCCATGGAGTAGGGTGTCATCAATGAACTGTTGGTGTGTGGAGGTTGGACCGTTTTCGAAAGGTTTGATTTCTTTTAGTTCTCCTGCTGCAGTTGTGATTTTTATGCTTCTGATGAGCCATTCCATCATCATAATAAATAGGAAGGCAGATAACGGGTCTCCTTTTCTAATGCCTCTCGAAGGGTAGAAGGGTTTTGATGGGGCTCCATTTATTAGCAGAGATTATCTTTTCGTTGAGACTAGATTGACAATCCAGTTGATCCAGTGTTTTTCAAAAACAAAGGCATCCAACGTCTTGGACATACAGTGCCAACTAATTTTGTCGTAAGCCTTCACCAGGTCAAGTTGGATTATCATCCCCCCTCTCCTTTGGCTTTTCAGCATGTGTATAAGCTCATTGGCAGGGATGATGTTGTCGAGTATTTTTCTTCCTTCTATGAAACCAACTTGTTTCTGTGAAATCAGTGTGGGTAGAAGAGGTTTCAAGTGATTGACTATGACTTTGGAGATTATCTTGTACACTACATTGCATAATGCTATAGGCTTGTAGCGATCTGGGGTCCTTGATTCATTTTTTTTAGGGATTAGCATGATCAGTGTGGCAATTAACGCTTTCAATACGGAGGACGAGTGTCTGGAGTCTTCCACCATCCCATAAAAATATTTTTTACCAATTCCCAGTAGGATTTGAAAAATTCCACTGTGAAACCATCTGGACTTGGGGCATTTAAATTGGAAATCTCCTGGACCACTTGGTCAATTTCCTCCTTTGTTATGGTTTTTTTTAGATTGATATTTTGTTCCTCGGTGACCACAATGGAGATGTGTTGAGTTATCCTTTGTATGGCCTTCATTCTATCTTGATTAGGTTCTTGGGCTATCCCCTTGAAGTGATTCACCAATGTATTTTCAATTTCCTCGTTGGATTCTCTTTTGATCCTATCTTGATCCCTAATTTTAAGGATTTTGTTGTGGGTTCTTCTTACAATGGTTGTTCTATGAAAAACTTGGTATTCCACTCCCCTTCCTTTAGCCACATGATTCTGGAATTTTGGTGCCACAAAGTTCTTCCTGCTGACATCTTGCTTCCCATTCATGGATCATTTGGATCTCTTCTCTTTTCCAATCCCCTGTATAACCCTCATCTATGCAGAGTTCCTGGAGTATCCTCATTTTTTCCTCGATATTTTTATCTTCTTGGTTTATGTTTCCAAACATTTCCTTGTTCCACTCCTTGAGTTTGTGCTTAATGTACTTGTGTCTCTTATAAAGCTTGAAAATCCTTGTCCCTTGATCCGATAATTCCTCCCACCACCATTTATTGATGTTCTCCTTGAAGGTCGGATGTTCGATCCAAAACTTCTCAAATCTAAAAGGTTTGTTCTTAAGAGTGGTTTGGAAGTTTGCTTCTAATTGAACTGGCCAATGGTCTGAACCCCCCCTATGGAAGGATGTTGCAATCTAAAGTTATTACATGTAGAATAATGGACTCCGACACCAGGAATCAATCTATCCTTGTAGCTACTGGGTAGTGGTTAATTCATTTGTTATTCTAGGTGAATTGACCATTGCTCGCTCTCATGTCCACCATCTCCATTGTTTCTATGAAAGATGAAAATTCCACCGCATCCCTATCCAATCTCTTGGTGCCCCCTTTTTTCTCTACACGTGTCATGATTATGTTGAAATTTCCTGCCAAAATCCAATGGAGGTTGCAGGATCGGGCCTTTACATCTTCTAGGTCTAGGAGAATTATCCTTTTTTCCTCCAACCTCTGGGGGCCATACACATTTTTGCATTGAATTACCTCAGTATTACCTATAATTTGCATGTTAACTAAAAGTGTGTGTCTCGTTGCTTCGGCTGCAAGTAGGTTCAACAATTGTGGGTTCCATAAGGTGAGTATACCACCTGCCATATTTTGTGATTCAACAACCAACATCTTGTACTTCATTGTTTTTTATTGATTGTTTCCATTCTCTCTACAATGTGTTTTATCTCTTGAATGAAACAAAGGTCAGGTTGTTCCTTCCTCAGTCTATTTTTAAGGATTATTTGATTTCATGGGTTGTTTAGGCCTCTTATATTCCATGTTATAATATTCATTGAAACATGTGGGGGAGATTTGGGAAAGATATTTTTTATCTTACCTGAATTGATCAGTAGGGCTCCTAGTTCTTGTAGGGCTATGCTGTTTGATTTTCTGCCTTTCTCCGGCCTCATCTGCTTGGGTGACTATTGTGGTTGTCCCTCTCCTTCTTTGATTCCCAAGTGTCCTATATCGTTGTGCGTGCGATTTATCCTTATGGATTTTTCTTCCTCTCTTAGAAGGAAAAGCTATTAGATACGATCTAGTTGCTCTACTGGCACATTGTCTACTCCCTACTTTTTCCATTGCTCCAATATGTTCGGGAGATCTATTCCTTCCCTTTCCACAATGTCTCTGAGGTCTGGATCTTCCGTGCCTATCTTTCTTGGTGTCATCTCTGAGTCTCCGTCTTCCTCCTGCATTGGAGTGTTGGCGTCTTCATTTCCTCTTTCCATAGGACTTGTGCTACCTCCATGTTCCCTCTTATTTCTTGGAATATATGTGTTCTCATGAGTTGCTTATTCTTTAGTTTCTCTAGATTCTGTATTTTCCTTTCCTCCTTCTTCCCCTTGCTTATATTTTTCCTATCCTTATGGTCTAAGCCTGGCTTCCAGGTTGCTTCCTATTGGGGCTTTTCTTGATTTCTTGTTTGCTCTGTTTCTATGGTTCGGTTTTACAAACCCGTCCTCATCCTGCTGTGTTTTGGTTTTTTCTATTTCTTGTTTTTTATTGAGCGGACATTCTCTGATTAGGTTTCCATGTTCATGGCATCTTCTGCATCTAAAAGAGATATGATCAGAGTTGATGCTTTGTATCCATTCCTCATCCCTGAATTCCAGGCTTATGGCTTCTGGGAGTGCCCCCGACACATCCATATCTATGTAGATCCTTGCATATGATGTGTATCTCCCTTTTAGGGTTGCTTTCGATGTCTTAACATATTTTCCCAGCTTGTTCCTAATTGCTTTGAAGGTGGACAACAACTAATAGTCTAGTGGTAGGGAGTAAAACCTCAGCTAGACTGGGACATTTTTAAAGGTTTCTTTCTCTGTGAGATTTTTTCCTTCCATGACTGCATGTACAACCTTGTTGAGGCATGGAAGTATGCCCCCCCAAAAGACTTTATCTCTGTCCTCCAGGTTCATAAAGACTGCTATGAAGAACCCTTTCGAGCCCAGCTGGAGTTCCACTTCTCCACTTGGCTTCCATTGATATTTTATCTAGTTGCACAACGTTCTTTCTATGGGCCAAAACCCCATAAATTTTAAAATTAGTACATGCATCTTCATCTGGTCCCGATAGAGTTGCATTTGTGGGTCTTCTAGTATAACCCTGGGTATCATTGTTGTTTAAGGTTTACATGGGTTGCACCCATTTTCCCCACTGGGGTTCACTGGTTCCTGCGCATCCTTCTGGGATTCTTTGGCTTCCTCCCCCACGTGATCCCTTTTTTCCTGGTTTCTCTCCTTGTTCTTTTCCGATCCTGATCCTGAGGTGCTTGTCAACGGTTCTTTGAAACCCAAACCTCATGGGAATTTCCCCCTTTCCACCACTACCTTCTTGTATAAGGGGTTTCCACTCCCACCCTCTTTGGTAACCATTCTTAACGTTGTTGAGATCACGATTGTCAAACCCTAGCTTGCGGTTTCTTCAGATCGGTTGTATCTCAAAAGGTATGCGGGCTTGGCCCAATTAAAATTATTCCACAACTAGACAATGTCCTTTCTCGCGTTTGAGAACAATACCTAACCTTCATTGCAAGAACGAATTTACCATCCATCCGCCTCCACCGATCATAGGGTTTTGGAGTCATAATCTAAGGGTTTTAACCCATTTTGTAGTATAAATAGAAGAGGTATGAGGTATATTGAGGTATTTTTTTAGGTATATCTTGGCTTGAGAGAAGTACTTTGAGAATTTTTTTGAGTTTGAAGTTTTGTATTGTTGGGAGTTGTGGAGCTCAAAGGGAATCAATGTTGAAATGCAATTGAGGGCCAAGTCACACGCTGTGGAGCTTGGTGCGACACTGCTCATCCTCACCATTCTTAAACAATATTATATAATATGCACATCACTATTTTGATGAAGAAGAAGAAATAAAAAGAAAATATTTGTTGATGTAGCCCCAAGGGGTGAACCACGGTAAAACCCTATGTTGAAATGTCTCTGAATGCTTTTTCTATTTCTACAATTATGGTTAAATGGTTAGATGAATGAATTCTTTTAATTACAACATGCATTAGAATATGTAGGCAGAATGAATATTATGAAGGAATGAAATAGTAGATCTAATTAATGGTATGACAAAATGCATGATAAAGTAGAAATATAACTAAGAATAAAAACCCCAATCCCTTCCATGACTGCAGACACTTGTGTCCTGCAGTCACCCATAAAGCATCTTGGGTGAGACTGTGTTGTGCACTCTGTGTGTAGTGTAGCCTTGTGGTTTACAAGAATGGACGATGGTGAATAGGGTTTTTTGGAGAACTAAGGTAGAACCCAAGTTAGCCCATACATCCAAAAAGTGGCCTTGTGGTGTTTCCCCCCAAGTTAATCAATTTCACTCTAGGGATTACCCAAATTTTTGGATCATTAATTAATTAATGGCAATAAATGTGCTCGAAAAAAAGATGCATTGAAAATGAAGGTGCAACACACCCTCTACAAAGGCACCCATAAGTGAGACACTACACACCATTGTATGTCACAAACCCCACTCCCAAATTTTTTCCCCTTCATACATGACACCTCACCCACATGACTTATAGGGAGGTCCCCTTGGGAAACACCCATAAACTTGAGGGACGATTTACCTAATTGGTTGTTTTGTCAACCCTCCCATACTCAAACTTGCTAAATTTCATAGCGTGAATTGCATAGGGTCTTTTATTGACTTGATTTACTCATCATGGTTATTTTTACTTGATATCCTTGGAGGACATATCCATTTCTGTTTGTAGGACCCAACTAATGGACACTTTTGGAGGAGCAAGGCTAGTTTGGGCTTCCATGGGGCTTGAATCTCATAGGTTGGATATTGGGGCCGACATGTGGGATGGAGAAGACCTTCCTTTGGAGGCCTAGAAGACACCCTATATGACCTCACCATGCACTCACAAGTCAAACAACTTGATTTGGAGGCAAAAAATGTCACGTTATGGGGCTTGACATCATGCTTGAGGGGGTTTTGAGTGGTGATGAGGACACATGGAACATTTTGGAGGAATGAGGATTTGGACCATAAGGAAAATGCAAGGATTGAGAACATATTTCCTTTGGAGGCCTAGTGCACCCATCTTCAATCCCAACAACTTAGCCTAATTGCCAAAATCTGGTCTCAAAAGAGGTTGGTGCCATCTCTTTAGGGTTTTCCTTCTACAATTTCAAATTTTAGTTGAATTAAATAATATTATCTTTGTAAAGGGGTACCATAAGGGTTTTTTACCCCTTGTCTTATGTTTTACCCTATGTTTTGTGGAAAAACATACTTGATAAATTTTTTCATAAATAGAGATCAACTCTATTTCATTTTCATCATAACTCTTCCATGTGGAGAATGATACTTGACTGAAATTTTCTCTCTACTTGGGAAAAGTCATTCTCTCTCTCTATTTTGATATGGTTTATCTATTTTCTTATGGAAGGAAGTGGTGTGCACCTCTTGGAGGCTCTTTCTCTTTACTTTGGTGATGAAATTGATTGGTAACTAGGGTTTTGTCTTGGCATTTCTTGGAATTGGTAAGGAAAATATGCACTTTGTTAGGTTTATTTCTTGTTCCATACCTGTTATTGGATATATGCTTCGAGGATTATAATTATTTACAACCTCCACTCTTTGTTATCATTATTGTTTGTTGAAAAGGCTATTACAAAGGTTGTTGGGAGGAGTAAAAGGTTTACACCCTCCTACACTTTACCTTCTTAGGGTTTCTATCTCAAGGGAGTAGAAGGGCTTAAACCTGTTAAGATTTAGTATTCCTTACCTAATACAAGAATAATACAAAACCCCTTTTGCAAGGCACTGATATTTTATTGCATTGGAGAAATAAACTGCTTGCATTGAAATACATGATTTTAAGAGATACTGAATTTATTCAGAGTGGAACCAATTCTTTTCCTTAATTTCTTTTTGGAGCGAATATAGAATTTTGATTGGTCAAGGATACCTTGATGCTATCACAAATTTATGCTATAGTCATTAGGGATGCAACAAATTCTCTTTTTCAAGTTTAATATCTCACTCTTTTACTATTGGAAATAGTTGGAAAGTTGTTATTGTTAATCCACTTGATGTTGGCTATTGTTGGAAATGTAGTTGGCTAGTCCCTTGGTGTAAAAGTTGATGTTGTAGAAAAAAAATTCTACAACCATTTAGCTACTCTGAAAAATATCTGAAAATCATCTTTTTAGCATACCTATTTCACCATCAAATCTTGTGCTAAGTTATTGAGAATTAGTCTGTAGTTTAGTGCTTCATAGCTTAATAAATAATTGATGCTTTTGATGGTTATTTATGCAGTAAGTAATTGATTTCATTGATGATATATAATTTTTTTGATTGATCCAAATTGGGACAACAAGCTTAATTTGCTTGTCCACCTAACATATAGCTCGTACAATTAGTTTTTCTTGTGTCTCAGGCAAGTATAAACACTCTTTGCAGGTACTCAAAGACCTTGTAACCATTGACTACTAGGCTCATTTCCAACCCTATTTTCCATTTAACAATTTGAACTATAGGGGAATCCATTTATAAGTATCATTTTCCATCTCATTTCCCCCTAGGGTCACCAGGATCCCTCTCTTGAGGTGATTACTTCAAATCTAAAGTGATGAGAATACTTGCCTAAGGTGACAGTGGGTAAGTTTTGTCTTAATTGTTTCCATTTTGTGATTGGGTCAGGATTTTCCCTACCTACAACTTTTGTGATAGCACCTCCTATTACTAGGTTTGTAATAACTCAAATTAGGGTTGTGTTTAAGATGTCTAAACCATCTTGGAATTTAAAAAGTGATTTTAGAAGTCTCTAGTGAATTTTCAAATGTTTACCACATTCACTAAACTTGATAATTGGATCATTAACTAGGGGAGGCATACATATTTTGCATACAAATTTTATTCAAAAAGAGAATCAAACCACTTGCAGACTTATATTATAACACCAACGATTGCCATTAAGAATGGAAGTGATGACGTCGACATCGATTACTTTCAAGACTTATAAAAATACGATATTGCACTAAATGGAGAATTGCTCATGGGTTGACAAAATCTAAGCTAACAAGTTAGCTTCCATCATCATTGAAAAAATGTATCATCCATGTATCATATTAAACTGTATACATCTCATTTTATACTCCCCTCACTTTAAAGTTAATATATTTCATTTTATACATCCCTCACTTTAAAAGATATTCTTTGTTCATGTTTATAAAGTTTATGCACCGTCTATATTAATAGGTATCCATCAATCCATTGGACTAAGAAAAGGATTTTGTCTCCTATAAATACATTGCATCTCTCGGATTAGAGTATAATGTTCCCTTCATCCTCTAGTTAGTTGTTCTCCTAACCTACAGAAATATCTCTAGGGAGTAGTAGACGAGATATGGCTAGATAATTGGATAGATATTTAAGTGCCTACAAATAGCTTTCTATTAAGTTTGACGTTGTTGCTTTCAGTGTTTCCTTTGATCCATTGCAGGCATGTAAGAAACTTTCCAGTACATGAAGTGGTTGGTGTAAGATTACGAGATGAACCCCTTATTGGATTGAGAATAGATATTCTGCGTACAGATTCACCGCTCTCTCCATTATCTCCAAGTAATATTACATCTTTTGATCGTTTGAAATGAGCAATCAAACACAATGATGACAGACTAGAAAAACCACATATGTATATGGTGGAAATGGAGAATTTATCATGAAGATAATGATTGGTACAACATCATTGTCCTTTTCTACAATCCTGGCCACCAGAGGTGACCTGACATGGACGTAATGCAAGCCCTGCAAATTTTTAATATGTCTTGTCTAGGTACGGTCAAGACCATTAAAAAATGGGAAATAAAATGTTTTCTTCAAGTATCCGCTAACTACATCTTTCTATACTTACCATTGATCCCAGTGATCATAGATGTAAGCGGAGAACCATGCACACACCACCAGAGCGTTCGAGCTGCGGTTCATCAGATTGTGAACTCTACACTCTCTAAATGTATCTACATCAGGTTTATTTGCTACACCAACACTTGGATTTTCACAGTCTAATATGACTAATATTCCTTATAATGGCACAATTGTTGCTACACATTCACTTTGTATAACACAAAAAACATGTTTAACCATCTCAACCAGTTTCGCTCTCCGCCTTTTCCCTAGTACAAGCATCGATTGCTATTTTGTAGAGTCTACCTTATTTGTCACTCCCCAATGAGTCTCATGTCTTTTTGAGTTTTTGAGTTTTAAGTTTTCCCATTTCCATGTTTCAGACTATCACATTTTGTTTTTTGGATGTAGGTAGGTATTTTGTTTTTGTGATGTAGGTAGGCATAAGAAGACCATTATCGCTTGCAGCATGGAATAAGCATGGATGAAGCGTAGAGGAGTGTCCTTGTTGGAGCATGGTGGCACCTAGTGCCAACTTAACCAAGTTCGCATGACACGCCCCATCCTTATTTCAGAGTCCTATCTTTACTGCAACAATTTTAGTGTAGATTGCAGGCATTGTCAAAGAATTCATTGCAAATTGTCAGAGCCTCTGATCCAGCAGGATCTCAGTGGCCACCCACTTATTTCGACTGGCTTAAAACATTTTTTGGCAACTTACTGTTTTTAATAGTTTTTCGGGTCCCAAAATTCTGGGGCCATTTTGAGGGCCTTACTATGTTTTTTCACCATCGGGGACCTCAATGATAGTCAAAGGATTTTATTGATCCCCCTAAATGAATATCTTTGTCATTACCTTTCCAACTAACTACCATGCGCACTAAACTAAGATCGTATGCAAAAGTTACCACTGGAGAAGTTGATGTACTAAGTTATCCCATCGGGGCCCACATGAATTTTGGTGCTTCATCTCCTAGGATTAGGTTTTTGGATGTATAGGGTTTTCGCATTCATGTTTATTGTAAAAGGGCCTTCAGAGTCTCATTGTACTGATCTTTTTGTGAACGAGTGTATACGTCACATCTCTTCTCAAAGATAAGTTGCCACCATTCTAACAAGCTTGTTTTGAGTCTGAATTTTACAGTTTTCAACATATTTCTTATTTAATAGAAGTCAATTTTTATTGTATCTCTTTTATTGTTCATTGTTTCTTTGTGTTAATATTATAATCCATGTTTTCATTTCATTAGCAAAACAAATATTACATACCAAGGGGATTTAAGTCCAATCATACATTGTTTAACCAATAAAAAATTGGATATTACGAATTTTATAAATATGAAAATAATTTTGCTTTTCAGAATAAATCAAATTAATATAGTGTGTAAACTAAAATTTGTATAAAAATTGATGAGATGAACAAAATAATAAAGGGTTAAATTATTTTGAACCAAAACCCATCGATTAATGCAACAAAATAGACCAACTAATATGCACTTAAAGGGTGACCATGAGGCAAAAACTAAATTTTCTCGCCGAAAGCATGCACTAATAAAAGCATGCACTAATAAAGAAGAATCCAATATGAGAATGTTATATACATACTTCATATAATGAAAACAAAATTTGACATACTCTTCAATGAGTTTTTCAGTATGGAATTCATGGTTCACAACTACTTAAAAAATCAAAATGGCAATGAAGAAGTGAATGATAATACTACGAACTTTTAAAGAAATCCTTCAAATCCTTTTCATCTTGATGAAGACTATGGCATCCAATTCATGTAGATAGTAGTTCATTCCATTTTTATAAATCACTTGTTTTCTATTATATAGAAAATACACATACTTATTGCACTTATTCTACACTTTCATAACAACATGCCACCAATAGAATTGGAACTCTTTTTGTGCCATATTAATATAAGTATTTAAATCACAATAAAAATATGAAAAAAAAATAGATGGTACATGAATGAAGTATTTACTAATTTTTTTTTTGAGTTCCTCAACTTTATCATAATATTTTAAAAGATACTATAATGTTAAGAAAATAGTTTCTTAAGTTAATATATATTATGTTTGAGTTAATATATTATGTGTTAAAATATTGTATTTAAATAAAATACAATATGCTACATGAATGAAGTATTTACTATTTTTTTTTTTTTTTTTGAGTTCCTCAACTTTATCATAATATTTTAAAAGATACTATAATGTTAAGAAAATAGTTTCTTAAGTTAATATATATTATGTTTGAGTTAATATATATTATGTGTTAAAATATTATATTTAAATTAAATATTATATTAATAATTATGATGACGATGATTTTTAGATAAGAATAGTTTAAATTCTTGAAATTATGCATTTAGATATTTAGTTCTAAGTAAGTTTCTATATACATAATAATTCTTTTAAGATTATTTTTTTTTAAGTTTAGGATATCATTCAAACTAAATTATAATTGCAAATATGAATCTAATTAGATAAAATCAATTTTAGCTTTACATATATTAAGTCTTAGGGGTACATAATATTAATAAATAAAGAGATAAGAGAAAATTAACCATCACAAATAACACACAAAATGGGGGTGATAATTCATTCATGCTTAGTTAAAAGGATAAATCGTTACATCAATCTCAAAAAGCTCTTCGTGTGATTCTACATTTTAACAAGAGGGATCTCAAGCATTTCCAAGAACATGGAAAGCCAAATGTTTAAGAATCCTCTTAATTTTAATTACAACGGTATGTTTTGTCTCAACTCAACAATTTCTTGATATCTTTCCCAATGAATCAACATCATCTTCCTGCAACCCAAGATAAAACACCACCACAATTTCTCTAACAATATTGGTTATGTAAACACCAACTACATGTCAAATACATGAACATTCCCACCGCAAACATCAACCTTCCTACTAGCATACAATACACGAGATATATACCCCTTTTCTTCTTCATTATTAGGAAATAAACCTGAAGAAAAATTACAATGGAGAGACAAAGGGATATTTACCAGTTTTACATTATTCATACTGGATTTCCTAAGTATCTTTTCCACATACTTTTGTTGTGATAACTAAATCTTACCATCTTTCCTATCTCTATGTATCTCCATGCCCAAGATTTGTTTTAGATGCTCCTAGACACTTCATACCAAATGTCCTAACCAAATGAGCCAACTTGATGATCTCAACCATGTTTGTGCTTTCTACAAGCATAACATATATTACCAAGATAATGAATAGACCATAAACACAATGGTTATACCCACTTCTTGTAAAATTTGGCTCACTATGAAGGAATCAAACATCTTGTATCATTGCATGGGTACCTTAGGCCATACAATGATTCCATGAGTTTGCAAACAAATATCCCTTTGCCATCCTGAAAAACTATTGATTGTTCCATGTACACATTTCCACTACTAATGACGATTTGTGGGTAATAGGATCCCACAATTTACATCCCTCAACTCCATCACCATAACAAACAAAGATGCACTTCCTTAACCGAATTCGGCCAAGATGGCCAAGTGAGCCTTCACCTCTGAGCACTAGGATAATGTCAATGCTTCATTACATGCAATACATGGGCTCACGAGCTTCCAAAAACATGTACCAACCAAACTTCTCTGAAAAGTAGGGTATCCAAGAATACCACATGCTCTCCCTATCATGTCGGTCATCTAGACTTTATCAGTGACATTTAAAACCTGTGGTACACATGCCTAACCAAGACTTACGCGTATATGCCCATTTACATTCAAAAAACCTTCTCCTTGCCATTGCTTTGACCTCCATCACCAACACTCCTCTCAAAATTTTTTTTCAAGTAAAAGCACCACCATCCCCATAGTCAAAATGACTCCCTACACCAAAACACTCCAACACCGTAGCCAAACTCACCACCAAGCTCGATTGCTTTCCAAGCTTCTTAACACAACAAGGAACCTTATGTACTCAAACCACACACAACATATGTAAATCATACCCTACAATCCAAGCCCCGAGAGTCATCCAAGGGTTCACATGTGGGCCAAGGCGACCTTCCAACTATCCGAGGAAAAATAAAAGAGATCCAAGATACACATAGGATATATTCTCCTTTCCGCGTTGGCCACAAACCATGGGTGTACCTCCTCACAAACTCAAACCTTTTGCCTATGGTCCTTACATAATTGTCCAGAAATATAGTCGAAAACGCCTTCAAGGTTCAAACTTGATCGACCCACTCTACTCATAATGCATCGATTTAATAATGTTAAACAACTCAAGTTGTACATCCATCTCATTTGGAAGAATAAGAGGTGAACGCTTCCCATCCCTGCACCACCGTCCTCACGGCCACCTACCGATTGACCATATCCCTGACCAAAAACGTGTTTGGTGAGTGGTCACGTGAATGCATCCTCGAGTTGCTCGCATGCCAGTGTAAATAACCTCGAAACCTTAACATGTCTTCAATATCAAGACCTTACCTGACTCCCAAAATGGTTTCTCTGAGGCATCCCACTCTCCTTCAACTCATTGGCCGCTCAATCCCACAGTGTAGAGGCTCTAAGAAGCAATGGGAAATATACATTATTTTGCATCTGTACTTACTCTCCATGGGATCATTGGGGTATCCAATTCGATCTTGTAGATGCCACAAATTATCAAGATCAACAGCAAAATATTCAAAGATATCATGCACGACTCCAGTTTAGTAAACACTGTAAGACATCTTGCGGAAACTGGACAACAAGCTATCCACCGCCACCATATCCAACACTGCCTTTGCCTTGCCTAGGCCTTAACACCTTACTCCCTCTACATGCATGGACATTCCCTTCACTCTCACAAATCCACCAAACTCGGTAGCCATAGACCACTACTCAAGCTAATCGTATACCACTTGTTGGGGATCAGGTATGCACACATAATATTAATAAACATAGAGATAATAATAATAGATATAAGAGAAAAATAATCATCACAATGGAAAAATAATGGAGAAATTAGAATGTTGTTAGGAAAAGGTTACTGAGTTGTTAGGTGCTTGCATAAGTTTGGTATGAGAGTAGTTTGATATCCTATTTTATAGGAGTTTGTTCTATAATGAGTTTGTTGTTCTACAACTATATATAATGGATTTTTAATCAATGTTATATGGAGTGTGTGAGTGTAGTCTAACTTGTGTGAGCCCTTGTGACCTCACAATATGGTTGTGTTATTCTCCAATTTTAAGTTGATATCAGAACAGTGTAGACAGTAATGTGGACAGACAGTGTCGCTGCTGAAGAAAGTGTTGAAGGTGAAGCCTGGTGTTGTCTGCTTGAAAGTGAGAGGGCAAGTGGATCCTTATCATGTTCAAGAGAAATCGTTGAGGCTGTTGGTGACGTGGATCTCCAGATTTTGTTAATCTCCCCTGCCATAAATTTCTCAACAACTCTCAAACTGCTGCATTTAATTCTTCCCTCCTTCTACATTCTTCTATGTATCTCGACTCTTCTACTTGTTAGCGTATTCGTGAAACTTCTCTCGTCTCTTGAAAATGACTCTGTTTTGTAAATGAATGTAGCTGCTGATACTCTGTTTTCTGAAATGGATGTACTCTGTTTTATTACTAAGATATAAACTGTATGGGGTTGTTTCTTTTTCTGTGGGCATCTTGTAAATATATGTTTTTTATCCAGCAAAGGGGTATCAGAGCGAACCCTCAGGTTTCGACGGAGCTCCCTGCACACGCCTAGATCTGAATCCCTATCTGATTTTCAAGCACAATAGTTTCCTAAATACCTTCTCAGGTCGCAAGGGACGGAGTGCCCAAGTCACGCTTAGTATTCCCCGTGTTCCCTCCAGAAACCCCCTTTTTGGGCGACTGTTGCCTATTGGAGATTCCACTCTGCAAGTTCGACAGTGATATTGGGCTCACGCGAGCAGTCGAGAGGCGTCCCTTTCGAAGGTTCCTTCACTCAGTTTTACAGACGATTATGGTATTCCTCGGGGCGCTGGAATTCGTGCTGGTAAATTCCTCGGATCCCTATTGCTGAGTACAGAGGAGGTGTTAACCTGTTGCAAAGAGATTGCAGAAATTTAGGGGTTTTAATCATACACGAGGATTGACAGAGATTGGAAAAGGAAATAGAAGAAGAACAGTAAAAGGAGGCAAATTTTATTTAAAAAAATCATGGCAGGTGCAACTAGAAGCATTTTACAACCCCAGATTCCAATTTTTAATGGAAAAAATTATGACTATTGGAGTATAAGAATGAAAACCCTGTTTTGTTCCCAGGATGTTTGGGATTTAGTTGAAAATGGGTTTCCTGAACTAGCAGACCAGCAAGCTTATCAGGCTCTTTCACAAGTTGAGAAGGATTTGTTGAAGGAAAATAAGAAGAATGATTCCAAACCATTGTTTTTTATTCAGCAGGCAATGGAGGAATCAATTTTTCCTAAAGTAGCTGCTGCTACAAGATCAAAACAGGCATGGGAAAGTTTGCAAACAACATACCAAGGCACAAGCAAGGTAAAAACAACAAAATTACAAATGCTTAGAAGGGATTTTGAAAACTTACAAATGAAGGATACAGATTCAATAGATTCATTCTTCACTTATGCAATGGCAATAATAAATCTGCTTAGATCATATGGAGAAACCATTGAAGATCAAAAGGTTGTAGAGAAAATACTTAGAAGCTTACCTAAAAAGTTTGATCCAGTTGTAACAACCATTGAGGAATCCAAAGATCTCACTCAGCTATCAGTAGATGAATTAATGGGATCACTCTTATCACATGAGGAAAGATTAAATCGAACAGGGACATCATCATTGGAGAGTGCATTCAAGACTCAGCTTTCATTTGGCAGAACAAGAGGAAGATCAAATTACAACAGAGGTAGAGGACGTTTTACACCAAGAGGAGGAAGAGAAAATACACAATTTGAAAGCAGAAGACCAACATCAAGCCCACATGC
>JASDQU010101667.1:228938-254489 GCA_032191745.1 Picea mariana
ACAGTACCACTACTGCGACTCTACTGATGGATTCCTTCATTCCGTGACAGTACTGCGCCTATCCCCTGGTGTCTGTCTCTGCCTACAGCCTTTAGTTGCCCACCCCTGTTTAGGGGCGTTGCTTCTTGTTGTCACTATGATATGTCGGGTCGTCTTGATTGTGTTTCGTCATACCTACGTCCTGTCGGTTTGAGTGTTGACTTAGAGTCGAGGGGGTTGTTTTTCTTCTGCACACGCGCACACACTGTAACAAAAAAAAAAAATCACCGGTTGACTGAGTAGTTGTCCTTAGCTAAGAGGGGTGTTACAACTTGTTACTAAAGACTAGCTAAATCGAGTGGTAGATAGCTCTCAATGTGCCCATCCAAACTTCTGTTACTATTTCAAGTATGAACAATGGGCAAGAGGGTCCTGCATGAATGGTGATCTCTAACATGTTCGTGTTACTAAATACTGGGTGAACCCAGTAGTAGATAGCTCTCTTTGTGCCAATCCAAACTTCTATTACTATTACTTAGAAATTAATCTTTGAGATTGAGTGATTTGAGTTAATTTGCACATTATTACCTATTAAAGACTCCAATCTACCCAGAGAAGCACCCTTAGGAAGTAGAGTTGGGTCGATGGTGGCACCTCAAACTTTCCAAGTGTATCCCATCCCCACAACACAGTATTGAAAATCACTGCAATGATTCAGTTGATGTTGAGGGTACTCCAATAATAAGATCGAGATAAGGATTGCCATAATACAAGTATTCAATAGTGGTTGGTCGATCCTCGACTTCTGTTTCACTGAAGTCCAAGTCTAAAGCACCAAATGGTGGGAAAATCGGGTGTGCTTGCCAATCTCCCATATCTATAACCTGGACTACATAGAGAAGTCCCCAAATCCGATAGTTTTGTGAGGGATATTTTACCAATAAATTAAAATAACCGCTGCACGACTGATTACGGTAAAGTGAAAATGGCCAACAAGTAACTTGTATCAAACTCTGAATCCAAATCATAATGATTCTGTATGACTTCGGGATCACAGTTCTGATGGTCTCCTGGAACTACCACATGGCAGAGAAAATCATAGCACTAATACAAATATAGTTGAAAAGGTTCACTAAACTATAACACTTATTCAAGGAGGATCTCTCTCCTCACCAAAAATCTCATTCCAGCTTGAAACTGTTTAAACTATTGATATAATTGAGTGTACAATGTACATATTTTTTTCTTTCAATAAATTTCAAATGTAATAGAACTAGCACAGCCTCAAAGTGGCTGGTGTTGAGGTTGGTGAAGGCTCAAAGTTATTTGGATGGACAGTACTCTGGTGAATTGAAACGTATGGACAGCTGAAACGTACATAGATCCGAGGAAATCCAAAAGTTAATCTTAAATGTGGTAATTCCAAAGGTTAATCAGATAAACTTGGCAATCATATGTTGGTACAGTAATTTCTTAATATGATTAGAAAAATGTTAAAAAGTAAACAGGTTAACTGATGCATTAAAAAATACAAGAAAGTTATGAAGAGTAAATCACATTCATTGATTTGGGAGGAAGACTAAGAATATTCCAACATTTTCAATTGTTAGCCATCAAATTAGAATTTTAGATTAAAAAGTTATTAATTGTACCCATCTCTAATAGATATACACCTGAGTAATAAATAAAATTGCATTTATGTTTTTTATTAATTTTTGAAAAAGTGATACCTTGAACATTGTTGATATTCATTGAATATTATTGTGGTCATATCATTTCCACCGACACATCATGTGGAAGTAAATTGCACCGGGGAGATGACGATAATTCGATTGTGACTAATCGCTGTCAACTCGCAAGTGACTCGCTAATCTCCTTTACCAGTCAAATGAAAGTCTCCACCAGTGATGAGGTTGGCCCGGTCACAAGAGGAACTGTACAAACACATATGTTATCAACAAGCTCACTTAGTCTTCTACTATACTGGAAAGCTCGCCGTAATTAAGTTTTATAATATAAATATTCTCACCTTTTCGCTATTTCTTGATCACTTAGTCTTCTACTATACTGGAAAGCTCGCCGTAATTAAGTTTTATAATATAAATATTCTCACCTTTTCGCAATTTCTTGAATCACTTAGTCTTCTATTATATTCTATTATATTGGAGTAAGTTAATTTGGGAGCCATCTTCCTTCCCTAGTTCCGTTTTTCAGGTAAAAAAATAGATCTTTAAAAAAATAGGTCTGTATCTTACCAGATTTTTAAGGGTAGTTTGAGTTTCACATGGATCAAGGTTTCATGCATTTCATAACCTTACCCCAAGAGTTATGTCTCATTTTAAACTAACCCAGATGCTCAGAAAATAGATCAGAATTCTAGATTGACCAAAAATTTAAAAACAAACAACAAAAAAACCTGCCAAAAAAATAATTGGGAAAAAAAAATTACTCCAGAAAAATAATTGGGAAAAAAAAATTACTCCCTACTATGCTAGATATCGACATCGACTTGCACTGTTTGAGCGGTCTCTTGCTGTAATTTATGTGGAAATTTTAGATACAATTTATGTGGAATTGTTTGTTGCTTTCTCATTTTGTAATTTATGTAGAATATTAAGCATCTGATTGACCTGAACAATTCTTATGTTAAATGTTAGCCTCAACTGTAATGACTTGACTTTTACTTTTAACAGTTCAATGACCAATTTTCAACATTAAATCTATGATTTACTGTATAATCCGAATTCCCATGGTAGTAGGCTTGCCTTTCACAGGTTGGCTGTTTTGGTTATACAATTTATGTGGAATTGTTTGTTGCTTTCTCATTTTGTAATTTATGTAGAATATTAAGCATCTGATGAATATGGACAATTCTTATGTTAAATGTTAGCCTAATCCGAATTCCCATGGTAGTAGGTTTCCCTGTCACAGGTTGGCTGTTTTGGTTATACAATTTATGTGGAATTGTTTGTTGCTTTCTCATTTTGTAATTTATGTAGAATATTAAGCATCTGATGAACATTGACAATTTTTATGTTAAATGTTAGCCTCAACTGCAATGACTTGACTTTTACTTTTAACACTTCAATGATCAATTTTCAACATTAAATCTATGATTTACTATATAATCCGAATTAGTCTCAACTGCAATGACTTGACTTTTACTTTTAACACTTCAATGACCAATTTTCAACATTAAATCTATGGTTTACTGTATAATCCGATTCCCATGGTAGTAGGTTTCCCTTTCACAGGTTGGCATCTTTGGTTATACAATATACTTTGATGACTTTCTTGATTATGCCTCTATTTTGTAGCTATTTTGATTTCAAAATTCATACCATTCATTTCATATTAATACTCATTTTGGATTTTTTTTTTTTAATATAGTGGTTGATTTTGGAGTATAAAAGTTTTAATATTTTGTTTTTTGGAAATTTAAAACGATTATAACTTTTAAGTTTTAAAGTTTTAAACAAAAGTTTCAATTATTAATTTTCATATTTTGTAAGATTGTTACATATTTTTAATGTACAATGGTATGCTGTGCATTAACCAAGGAAATGATGGAGACTAGAGTCATTGAAAACAAGAAAAAGAATAATGGTGTTCGTGAAGAACAAATGTCCACATTGTGCAACAATGTGTTTAAGGAAAGTTACACTAGAGTTTGACACCATCTCTTGTTGATATATGGTGAAGGGGTTAAAGGTTGCACATGTGATCTTGAAAAAAGGATGGAGTTAAAGAAGATTCACATGAGTTCCTTAGGTGTTAGTCAAACCATGTCCGTTTAAGGTGTACCTAGAGTTGTATCATCCTCCAATGATACAAAAGATTCGGTGAATCAAATTCCACTAAACCAAATTGAATCTACGGAGGGTATACTTTCATGAGGAGTAAGAGTTTTATTGGTGTCGTTGTTGAACAAATTCATAAAATGTACAATGTGGTGGATAGGGATGAGTCTAATGATGTTGTAGTTGATTTTTTTTATGGAAAATGGTATTTCATTTAATGCCACTCGTTCAACATATTAAAAAATAAATGGTGAGAAAAATCATAGTTGTTGGGCCAATATATACACCCCTAGGTTATAAGAAAATGAGGACATCATTGTTAGATAAGGGGGCGACAAGAATGAAAGGGATTATGGGGGACCTCAAACAACATTGGATTCTTATAGGGTGTTGAATAGTCATGGATGGTTGGAAATAAATTCAAAAAATACCATTATTGAATATTATTGTCACATCCTCAATGGGAAGTTCTTTTTTAAGAGAAATTGATTGTAGTGGAAAACTTAAGAATGCTACCTTCATGTTTGAGGTGTTGAAGGTTGCAATTGATGAGGTTGGTCCTTCGAATGTAGTACATGTAATCACATACGAAACACTTGTTTGTAGAGCAACATGATTGATGATCCAAAGTTGATGTAGGCATATTTTTTGGACTCCTTAATCTTTACATGCCCATAAAAATGTCCTCAGAGACATTGGGGAAATATCTTGTATTTCAAAATTCATTTCAAATGCAAGAGATGCATAAATGTTCATTTGCAACCACCATGCGTCATTAGCAATATACATGATGAAATCAAGGAAGCAATTTTTAGAGCGTGCAAAGCAAGATATGCGACATGTACTTCATTCTACTTCAATGTATGATTGAGGTGCATTCATCCTTACAAGCCACCTTTTTTTTTCTCCAGAGTGGAATTCATGGTCCTAGTCTAAATAAGGTCAAGCCAAGAAGAGAAGAGACATTCTTCTTGATGAAGAATGGTGGTATGATTGTAGATATGTTGCTTCTTTCACAACTCCAATTGTGGGTTGATTAGGAATGCAGATTCTAATTTCCCTACTCTTTTGGAAACATATAAATGTATGTGTAGCATGGTGGGCAAGGTAAGAGACATAATTCATTAAAAAAACCAGTCTTTGGATTTTTTCTAAGAAATTCATAATAAAATAGACAAGAAATGGCTCAAAATCAATACTTCTCTTCATGCGGTTGTATATGCCCATAATTCAAAGTGGTATATGCAGAGATCAAATATATTTATACCCATTGATGATGAATGAGTAAAACATGGGTTTCTTAATTCCATAAGCAAGATGTATACTCTTGATGAAGCAAGTGTGACGCAGAAACAATTTGTTGATTTTGGTACCTTATGTCCCCGTGCATGCATTCACTCAATATGCAAATAAGAACATCAATATGTATGCACAAAAGAATCCCATTGGATGATGGAGAATGTATGGGGGGAGGGGTACAAGATCTTAGACAAATTTCCTTGCACTTGTTATCTCAAGTTGTTATTTCCTCAAAAGTGGAAAGGAGTTGGTCCACCTATAGTTTTAACCACTCCATTAAGAGGAATAGGCTTACCTCAAATATAACAGAGAAATTGGTTTATGTGCATAGTTTTCTTCAACTTTGTTCAAGGAATATACCTAACTATTTAGAAGGACCTGCATCATGGTTGGATGTCGATGTTGAAGATGCTACTTAGATTGGTGATGATGAGGATAATCCTTGATCAAATGCAAGATTAGTTGGCATACTCTTAGATGACATTGCATTTAATCTTGGTGGTGATGATGATGGTAATGATGGAGCTGATGGAGTTGGAGTGACCGATGAAGCTCAAGTTTATATGGATAGCCTTGTGGATGGAGAACACACTTTATGATAACCTTAATTGTTAATGATATAGTTTGAGCCTTGGTCTTTGCACATTTTTGGACTATGAAGTACTTTGGGAATTTTATCATTTTTGAACTATATGTTACTTTAGGAATTTTACCAATATGGTGTTGGTGCTATTGTTTCTTAAACTAAAATATACTCTTACGAATAATTTAAAAACATAAACATTTATCTTTAATATTTAATATTTATGTTCTAAGTTACTAATTTACTAACTAAGTTATTTGTAGATTGTTTAATCATTTAGAAATTTAAAGACATACATACATTGTCAAATCACATTTTTAATATTTTATTGTTTTTAAAGTTTTCAAATTCATCTTTAAGGTTTTTCAACTTTCAACTTTGATTTGATGGATTTGGATAATAAAACATTCTTGCAGTCGTGAAACTTGACAATGAAAATAATTGTCCAAAATATTTATGCAATCTATGTTGAGTAATGAGTAATGTTTAGGGGAACCTACCATAGGGTAGCTACCCATTTTATATGAAACAAAGGGCATGGGACTCAAAAATGTAATTTTTCTTAAGAGGAACTCAATGAAGTGTTATTAATTTCTAATGGATGTCAAGTTAGATTTGAAGTGATGCCTAATCAACATGAAGCAAACAATCAAACAATCATTGATGGAATTTTAGTATTTACTTGTCACATTTCTATGGAGCTTTGAAGTTTGAACTTTTTGGATTTCTCCACCATTTATAGTATTCAAAACTAGTGAAAATGGGGAAATCCCAAATTTTCCAACTTCAAAACACCATAGAAATGTGACAAGTAAATACTGAAATTCCATTAATGATTGTTTGCTTCACGTTGATTAGGAAACACTTCAAAGTTAACTTGATGTTGATTAGCAATTAGTAACACGTCATTGAGTTTCCCTTAATAACAATGACATTTTTTTTAATCTTGTGGCCTTTGTTCCATATAAAATGGGCACCTGCCCTATGGTAGTTTAATGACAAACTTGAAGAGTGGTTTTTTATCCAAATCCATTAAATCAAAGTTGAATGTTGAAACACCTGCAAAGGAATTTGAAAAAATTGAAAGAAATATAATATTAAAAATAAAATAAAAGTATATGACAATGTATGGATTTCTGATTTCCAAATGATGAAAGGATGTAAATAACTTAGTAATGAAAGGATGCAAATAACTTAGTTAGTAAATTAGTAAAGATAAATGCTTATTCTTTTAAATTATTTAAAAGACTATATTTTAGTTTAAGAAACAAAAACACCCACATCATATTGATATTGATATGGGTAAAATGCCCAAAGTAATAGATAGTTCAAAAATTAACAAAATGCCCAATGTACTACATAGTCCAAAACCTGAAAAAATGACCAAAGTAAAGCATAGTACAGCTCTATTTGGTCTCTCCATATACTAGTTTGCATTAAGGGAATATACAACCACATTATGACATCCCCCCAAAAAAATTATTTTTAAGTTTGAAATTTCTTAGGAAATTAATTTTCATTTTTGGTAAATTCGAAAATGGAATTTTTTTTCCATTTATGGCAATTCTGAATTCCAAATTTAGTTAAGTGTAATTAAGGATTATCACTGCTGGGCAGAGATCTGATTTGAACCAATTAACTACTTGACTATGAGACTTGTATGAAACATAATATTTTTATTTTATTACTGATGGAAAAATGGAACAACCATGTTGAAATCAGCTGACCATGACTCCATGAGTGGGGAACATGTTGGAACTATCTTAGGGATGATTGTTACAAGTGGAAAATCAAGAATTTGGCCATTGGAAGCCCCTGGAAATCAATGATTTGGAAAGCTTCAAAAATTCCCAAGGGCAACAATACCTAGGCACTTTGGCTTTGGATACATAGCATATTTGAGGAGGCAGGACACTGCCAAGTATGCTAGGAAAGGATGGTTCTCTTTCTTTTATGAACACTAAATTATGAGTGTGAGGCAAGGAGAAGTTGCTGAGACTAAAAGACTATTGTTGAGGTGGAGTTCGAAGTTTTCCCTCATGGATTCATGGTCAGGATAGGGGGTGAGTGGAACAAGTGACTTTGGCTGTTCCATTCTCAGGTTGGGAGGAACGTGGTTTTTCCCTTTATTTTTCAGCGGACTAGTTCAGATATGATCCTCTACTCTTTTCTGGTTATAGATATCTCTCATGTTTTTAAATGGCAATTAGAATGCATATATATATGTTGTTGGATGAATTATTTTCTGCTGAATTCCTTTCTAATTCAAGAATCCTTTCAGATTTAAATTGATTAAAAGAGGATATCTATATATCTAGTATAATCGTTGTGTGAATTCTTTCTATGAGTTAAATTACAAATGGATGGAATAGGCGTAGGATAAAACCCTGCTAGTCTTAAGTTTATGCTTGAATAAGACTTCCTGTATATAGTTGTATACATATATTAATTATGAATGGAATTGGAAAGTTGTGAATACAACATCACACTTCTAGTAGAAACCAAGTCAGACCATTTTCCCTTTTGGACCATAAAGATCCGGTAATTTCATAAGTGTAGAAACAATTTCGAAGGAATCCTTTATACTCGCTTATTAATGTACTAAGTTATAGAGGTTAATAACATTGCTATACTACCAATGTGTGGAAAATATAATGGAAAATGACCGTATAACTAGTAATAAGAATTCTGGAAAGGTAAACAAAAATTCAAGGAAACAAATCGAATCCCTTTAATACAAACAAGATTCTGAAAGGAAAAAGAAATATTATGAACTCATCCAATAGAAGTACGAAAACCCTTTTGTTTTCATGAACATTCATAGTTGGATAAACTCGACATATGATAATTGTATTAACGGGGAATAAATTATTCAAATAATATCGGATAAAGGAAGCGATAGTACAAGTGAAGTGCTCTGAGTATAACATTACAGAAGTAACAAAACATAAACCTATTTTCTAGAAATTTATAGGTTGGCACACATTCTTATAAATAGTCTAGGTGTTATAAAGAACCATAACATTATGTAGACATAATTTAAATTCGCTACCCTGGTATTTCAACTTCACATAAAAACAAGAGAAGGAATTCCAGGAATTAAACCCCTTCAAAGTTTACAATACAAATCCAATTAGATCAAAAAATCCAAGTGTGTCCCATCTTGCGCAAGTATTGCGTTCTATTTCCAACACTGAAGTATCAACATAAGATAGGGTTTACCCTTAACCAACCGATACATGAAATCATGATGGGATTTCATTATAAATGATAAAATTGGAAAGATCCTTGGTATTCTTTTCTAGAAACTAGAAAAGCTAAGTTTGAGAGGTACTATGCATGGAACCCAAATACCTTTCGCATGAACGATAGGGACCAGCCTCCAGAACCTTGTGGGGTCAATATCTCTGCGATAATTAGTCATTATAACCATTAGTAAAACATACGAAAATAAAGATAACCAAAACTTTCAACAGAACAATGAATGAAGGAAAACGTAATTCCAAAATAATACTTAAGTCATGAGTGGAGTTTGGCATTGTTCCCTTGTTGCATTTTGGTTTTATGAGTGTCCCAAGTCGATAGGAGGATAGTCCAAGTATTCTTGATGGATACCCTTGCATCAGCAGGGTCCCGTCACTAGTGTTGGTACCAACCATAAATCCATTACTTTATGAAAGGAAATAATCAGTAGTGATAACATTTCAACATATAAAATTGTATAAGACATGTTGTGCGTATAAGCCGAAGACACTGTGTAAATGTTACATGCAGTACAAAGAGACTATAGCTAAGTGTAGGGTTTCAACCCTTCCTGAACCAAATAGTAGAGGGTACTTATATATCAACAGTAACTACAAAGATAACCTACTACTGAATCTAATGGCGTATACTAATCACAGATCCACGACAATGACAAGAATTTCTACAAGCTCAAACATTATACTGTAGGTTATTTTGTTAAGGGACTAATCGAAAACCATAGAAGTCACATTTTAAATGGCACCGGATGAGAAGCTAATATCCATGAAGAAAGAAGTATATGCATAAGAATGGGATAAAGTTTAATGAACCTCACAGTAAGGTGGACTGATCTTTTGAAATTGAGAAAGACAGAACTTACAGTGTGTTATATTATACACAATAAGAGTTTTCTTTGCCAATAAAGTCTTTCTTAGCCTCATGAAGATTCAATATCAGGCCTCAAATTTTGCCAATAGAGGGACTGTAAGGAGTAATGATAACAAGAAGTTACAAAACCCCTAGATATTGAAAACATACATGAAAAACTATGTAGATGCATTCTCAAATAAAACAAGAGGGGAAATGTCGAGACCTTTAGAGAGACTGAGAAGGAAACGACCAAATAATACAACTTCTCCAAGAATGGGGACAATCCAGAAATAAATGACAAGAGATAACAATAAAGGGAAGTTTACCTTAAAATGTATAACAAGAGTTATAGAACAAGTTATCGCTTTCACTGTAATGAATTTTCCAAAGAACCACTCTTTTATTAAACCAAAATATTATGTTAAAAGACTTACCAGGGAAGACAAACTACGCTGCCTATCCCAGCGGATAGCGACCTCCAAGTCAACAGTCTCCCCTGCTGAGAAAATGATATGCAGAGCCATTCATAGGGTCTCACAATGACAAAAGAAAATTTGTTTAAACCTAAGAGAAGCCCTTGTGATGCCGAGTTAATCCTGAAGGTACAAGGGTTGGTCAGGCCATGTGATGGGGCCAAGTTGGCACGAGTATATTGGAGGAAGTATTGGGGAAATCCATCGAAACTCATACACGCAGGACCACCATTAATGGCTAAGTTCAGAGTTTTAACTCCTCATGAAAAATACACATTTCTTCCCATGTCAAGAAAAAACACGTAGTTAACTTAATCCCTTCGTAACACGACTATATGGGGATACTTTCTTCCTAAGTGTTTCCTTAGATTTAACTTTTTGTTTTAGTAAAGACTTCATTGGGACTATTCTAGTTAAGTCAGAGTTAACGAGGATTAGGATGAGAACTCATTACCCGAACGCCTTTAGGTGAATGGACTTTGATATCACATCACTAACCACAATTAATTCATAAAGAAAACCATTTAATAACTTGACTATACAATGATTCCAAGTGTATGTTGCTAGATGACATAGTTTCAGCTGAGGGGTATAGTCTTGACCCCATGATTTCTATATGGTAAGTGCATTATATTTCAAGGACAAACTGTTTAGACTTGTGCGCAAACATAGAAACCTCATGTCTAGAGAGATGTTAGGACTACGATTCCTAAGTCTAAAATCTACTATATAGATATATATATATGTACATAGAGGACTAGTTTTGAGACCAAAGGAAATTGCTAGAATCTTTGGTGATTTATCCTTATAAGTCTTCTACTCAAAGTAAGTTAGACTGATGTATGAATGACATCACGTGATGGGGATAACTTAAGTTGCCTCACTGAGATTTATAATGGGAATGAAGATCTCTTTCTTTTACCAACGAATATAAATGAAATTAGAGATTAATGTACCATAGAATTTTTTTTTTATGGAAAATTTGAGGTACATGACATATTGTATCAGAGCGGAGGTTACAACACTTGGACCTTGAAAAGGGACAAATTAATACTTAGCACATATTTCTGTCTGTGTTAAACTAACAAATCATTCTTTTACAAACATAAAACTCTTTTTCTGTTTTGTGTTAATCATGGAAGCCCAAGATGACGCAGAAATCAGACTGGATGAGAATCCTGAACAAAGACCTCCTGAAGATCCAAGACAGAGTAGTGACAGAAGCTCACCCACTGAAGTTCTGGAAACAATGAGGAATCTCATTCTTGAGCTGTAAGTTTTCAAAGAGGACAATGAGAGACTGAAGAAGGTACAACAAGAACAACATGAAATAAATGAAGTCCTACTGCGTAGTATAAATACAAAGAAAATCGCAAAGGATGATAACCATGAAGAAGAAGTCAGTAAAATGGCCTCCAAGAATTCTGGTCTTGAAGCAGAAAAAGGGGGTAGCTCATATAAACATACACCTTCAGTTGAAGATAAAACAAAAATAGACAGAAAGACGAAACAGGTGGATCACCTTGAGGGTGAATTTAAGAAAATCAAACCCACAAACTTTGATGGGGAATCCAGAATAGGGGAGGAAGCTGAAGAATGGGCATTAGACATCAAGAAGTGTTTTTAGATCTATAACTATTCCAACAATATGAAGGTCAAAATGGCCATATATAATCTGAAAGGAAAATCCATCATTTGGTGGCAAGATCTGAGATTGTCTAAGGGCCTAAAGGAGAAACAGATGGAATGGTTGGACTTTAAGAAACAATACCTATCTGAAAGTTACCATGAAAGAAAAACCAAAGAATTCTATGAGTTACGACTTGGTTAAATGACTATGGAAGATATGATAAAAAAATTCCTAGAATTACTAAGGTTCGTACCTTATATCCGGGAGGATAAAGTAAAAATCCAACAGTTCCTAAGTTGTTTACCATATTCCTACAAGGACATAATCGAATTTGATAATCCCAAGTCCTTGATCGAAGTATTCATAAAATCCCGAATGTGTTACGACCAATACAAACAGTGGACAAAATTTCCAAAGGCTTGGAAAGACAAGAAGCAAGATAGAATGAATTAGCAAAAGAAGAGGTATCAACCAGCCCCTTATTAGAACACAACAAAAATCCTTGCAATGAAATATTTTCACTCCAACAATTCAAACACGCAAGGAGGCGGTAAACTGGTAAATATGGGAACTAAGAAGTTTGGGGATAGCCTCCATGAACCATTAAAATGCTAGGAATGTGGAGAACCTAATCTAAGGAGGAACTGTCCACGTTTGATTTCAGCAACCAGAACTACTGCTCACAATTTGCAGGAAGCCTCTACAGTGGGAGATGTGGGCATAATCTTGCATTGGATAAATGCAGCCATGGATGGCCGACAAGCTGACCATCAATCCTCTGTGGTGGAAACTGAAGGTAAAATCAATAATGCTCGAATTTTTGTTTTAATTGATCCTGGAGCTACATTAATTTATATCACCCCTGGTATTATGGAGTCAAATAAACTTAAGAAAAAAAGACACACAAAATATTGGATGGTACAATTAGCAACATGAACCAAAAGAAAAGTTTTCAACTTTATTTCTGAATATGAGTTCAGTTTAGGTGGTCAAAACATAAAGACAAATATGATCATTCTACCGCTAGGATCTTATAATGTAATTATCAGAATGGATTGGTTAGAATGGCATAAAGCAGTGCTAGATTTTTATGAAAAATCTCTTAAGTATAAAGATGAAAATGACACTACTAGGACAGTTCAAGGTATACAAAAACCAGTATTAGTTAGACAGATTTCATCAGTGCAATTCAAGAAATGCATGAGAAAGGGTTGGTAATTTTATGCCATCCAAGTAACAAACCTATTAGAAAAAGAAAATAAATCCAACTTGGAGGATTTTGTTGTTCTACATGATTTCAGAGACATGTTTGTTGATGAAATACTTGACTTACCCCCATGAAGGGAGATAGACTTTTCTATTGACCTACTACCTGGTTCAGCCCCTATCTCAGAATCACCTTACCGAAAGAGTTTGTCGAAATTAACAGAACTAAAAATCCAACTATAGGAATTATTGGACAAAGAATATATCAAACTAAGTGTTTCACCATGGGGAGCACCAGTCCACTTTGTGAAAAAGAAAGACGAAAATCTGAGATTGTGCATCGATTATAGACAATTAAACAAGATGAATATTAAAAACAAATACCCCTTACCTAGGATAAACGATTTGTTCGATCAAGTAGGTGGGGCAAAGATTTTCTCGAAATTGGATTTATGATCTGGTTACCACCATGTTAGGATAAAATAAGAGGACATAATTAAAACAAATTTTTGAACAAGATATGTACATTACGAATTTGTGGTTATACCTTTCAGACTCACCAACACGCCAACCACGTTTATGTGTTTAATGAACAATATTTTCAGTCGGTACTTGGACAAGTTTGTGTTGGTATTTATTTAAGACATTCTAGTATATTCTAAAATGAAAGAATAACACAAAGAGTACTTAAGGATAGTTCTAAAAAATTTAAGGAAGCAAAAACTGTATGCTAAATTCGATAAGTGTGATTTTTATCAAAAGAAAATACAGTACGTAGGACATGTAATATCTGCAGAAGGCATTGCAGTCGATCCTAAGGAGATAAGAGCCATCATGGAATGGCTGGTACCTAAGGATGTAGTGGACATCCGATCATTCATGGGAATCACTGGATATTATCGAAGATTTATAGAGGGATTTTCCAAAATTGCTTACCCTATCACATCACTCCAAAAAAAGGGAACCAAATTTAACTGGTCACAAAAATATCAAAACATTTTCAATAAGTTAAAGGAATCATTAACGACCGCACCCATTTTAAAGGTAGCATATCTAGACAAAGACTTCACCATTTGTGTAGATGCAATTAAAGAAGGACTATGTGGTGTCCTAACTCATTAAGGGCACATCATTTGCTATGAGTCCCAAAATTAAAGGAACATGAACAAAACTACGTCACTCATGACTTAGAGTTGGCAGTTGTAATACATGCCTTAAAGATGTGGCGACACTACATAATGGGCATAAAGTTTCTTCTTCTTCTTTTTTTTTTTTTTATGCTGGCGGAATCGGCAACTGGGCCGGTCTCATACTCGCGTGACACGGGGTCGATTCCGACCGCTACCACTATAACCTCCAGGTGCCATACGTATGCCCCTTCCGCAGGCACGGGTAAGTCGGGGGGATTTGAACTTGAAACCTCATCGTACATAACACGCTATATCACGGCACTTGCCAATTGAGATGCCCCCCGGGGGCTTAAAGTTTCTTCTTTTGATTGACAACAACGATATGAAATTTTTGTTTAGTCAATTGTACTGTGACATCCCCAAAAATAAATTATTTTTGAATTTGAAATTTCTTAGGAAAATTATTTCTGTTTTTGGTAAATTCGAAATTGGAATTTTTTTTCCATTTATGGCAATTCTGAATTTCGAATTTGGTTAAATGTAATTAATAATTATGACTGTTGGGCAAAGATCTGATTTGACCCAACTAACTATTTGACTATGACACTTGTATGAAACAAAATATTTTATATTTATTGCTGGAGGACAAATGGAACAACCATGTTGAAATCAGTTGACCATGACTCCATGAGTGGGGAACATGTTGGAACTACCTCAGGGATAATTGTTACAAGTGGAAAATCTAGAATTTGGCCATTGATAGCCCTTAAAAATAAGGGATTTGGAAAGATGCAAAAATTCCCAAAGGGGGGGAAAAGACCTAGGCAAAAAGGACTTTGCATATATAACATATGAGAGGAGGCAGGACGCTGCCAAGTATGCTGGGAAAGAAAATACCTCTTGTTGTTATGAACACTACTTGTTGAGTGTGAGGCAAGGAGGAGATTTTCTAAAGTTGAAAGGCATCTTCCGAGGAGGAGTTCTGAGTTAACCCTCATGGATTCATGGTTAGGCTAGGGGGTGAACATGACAAGTGATCTGACTGCCCTGTTCTAAGGTTGGGAGGAACATGGTTGTTCCTTTTGTTGTCCCAGCATTGATCCATATATGTTTCTTGATTTTCCCTTATCGAATATGTGCCATTGAAATGATTGTATGTGTTTCTATTCTAAATGATTACCTTACCATCATATGTACTAGATGGAATTATAGAGTTGTTGTAGATTACTTGTGGAAATAATTCTATTGTTTAAAAGCTACATCTACAGTATCACAACAATCTCTCTGTTATAGGAATAGTGTTATTTTATTGTAACAAATGGATTGATAAAACACTTGAGTAATCTATCTCTGGTAGGAATAAAATGTAAGTAGCGAACTGTGTAGCAAAACCACTGTATATTATATCAATCGTGGTAAGGACATGGTTATCTTGTATAAAGTAATCAAGCAGAAACACATACGAATTCTGGAAGTGTCGATATAGCATAAGTTCATATGCGGACAATGTATTCAAGTTCTGTATTGTTTTCCAAAGATATGCATACTTATATCTAGTTTCAATCCTGCTAGATTTAAATCCATACTCAAATAGGACTGTCTATTTGTATTTATACAACCATTAACTAGTTAAATATTTTTTGTCATTGTAACCTCTACTAAGACATGTGAATACATGCATAGATATATTCAGATTTAAGTAGTATTTAACTATGAAATTATAATCACATAGTATTTAGATAGTTAAATTATGGAAAACCTATAAACGTACAGGTGCAAGCCTAACTTTAGTGGAACTGCTCAGTTATACAAACAACTGAGGGACGTTTGATGGATAACCAAGTAAAACCATGGGGAAGTTAGAATAGAATTTCTTATGTGAACACTTACTAATGTCGAGGCAGAGTTTTCTTTTCTGAGTTATATAACTTCTATATATAGAGAATCAAGTCTATGAATGTATTTAACAAAAAATACACACACACACACACACACACACACACACACACACACACACACACACACACACACACACACACACACACATATATACAGACTAGTTCCTATCTTATATAAGTAATAAATTGTTCTCAATAATTCATATTGCAGTCCAAGATTTATTTACCTACAATGTAAATGAAATTAAAAAGTGTAGTCATGTACACACGGTCATATCCTCACAAACCTGTAAGTGAAGGAGTATACAGTAAATATATTAAGTAAAGCCAGACATTCAATCATATCCTTGCTAAGTCGAAACCGAAAATAAGGAAGAAAATAAACTTTCATACCCTATAGTGAGGAAGATACAGAGTCACAGTAAACACGAAAAATATCAAAGTAAAGTAAATTAAATCAGAAGACTCATTTAGCGTGACAGAGGTGACAAGAATATGTCTGTGCATTAGTTTCAAATTACAAAATGTATATCCTAAAAGATATAGTAGTCCCTCTCCTTTAGAACACATAACTACAAGATTTGGATGATACATACTTTTGATTCTGAGTATGCAAGTTAGGACGACAGTCCCAATAAGTAAATTTTAAGTAGAGGGGAAACTAGAATGGCGAATACAACTATCCAAGAGTCCTTACTTTATTGCAATTAGATAAGGAAAGGGCATGTAAAGTAATCTCCAAAGGAGTTATTACACATAGCAAACCACCCCGGAAAATCCAAAATGGTTTTGGGAATTCTCCTATTTTTTTGCTAGCCATTACAAGAAATTGAACGTAACTACAAAAATGCTATGAATCTAAATTGAAGTAGTCTCCTTCAAAGTTCTTGAACTCTCGAAGAGTTTATAAGGGAAATCGAATACCTTTTTCGCCTTGGATAAGAACCGACACCCAGAATTGTACATGGTTGAAACCGTGCAAGGAAGTTACATGATTACATTAGTATTCATTACAAAAAATATATATAAGTTGAATGATAAATTTCAACAGAATGGAGATAATCCAAAAGAGTTCAGTCTAGAGAAGCACTTAACTTAGGCCTTAAGGCAGGCCAACCTTTTTCTGCGCATGTCTATGGATGTCATCCACAAACCCGGAAGGTGTGGAAGGGGACAAGGTCCACCTAACGGGTACCCTCGCAGCCAAAGGGGGCCATCATTAGTGAACGATACCAATCAAGAAATCTAATATATATTTTCAATGAATAAATCAATTATGCTAGCAGTTAATATATAAATTGTATACAACATGCGGCGTAATTAGGCCGAGAAGCACAGTGTAGAATAAACGCTGTAGTGGAACCATTGCTGAATCGGTTATAGATAATGTAAAGGGAATTCCCAGACCACGATACTGATAGAAGAAAACATAACTAACACTAGGAGTTCCGTAAATTTCAACATGGTATGCAGTGAGTATTTGGTTTGGAAGATTGGCCACAAACGTCAAAATCACTTTCCTTAACCACACTAGGCAGAGTGTAGCAACGATTTCTAAAAGATTGATTTGTTCCTTTATAAAGGGAAAGAAAGAATACACAATGATTTATGATATACTCAGTAAGGAAACATTTATCTCCCATCTAAAAACCACACGTAACCTCAAGGAATACTTAACAACAGGCCTCGACCTACATCTACAGAGAGACCGTAGAGGATATCGATGTTAGGCAGTATGAAACCATAGCATTTAATTTTACCCATAAAACCCCTATAGGCGTAATTTCTCTATGTCGGGATAAGGGGATCGGGTGCCAATACCTCTCAATAAGTCGGAGATTAATTCCACAAAAAGTTTCTACTCATCGAGAAAGCAAGATTTAACTCATGAAAGTTATACATAGTAACATTAATGGGAGACTCAAGTAAGAATAAATGAAAATTTTTGTTTACAAGGGTTCTTCCACTATGATAGAGAGCCGAGCCACTTTAACAACCAAAAGTTAGGGAATGAGTGCTTACTAGGGAGAGTGGATAGAGATAGCGGCCCACCAGTTAATGTTCCCCCATTTCGGTAGCTTGCACCTAAGAAAAAATTACGCATATCTTTTTGAGGGAACCCTACAATGAAACAGTAAACACATTAAACCCTTGACGAGCCTTAAATACACACTATAAATGCTAAGAATATGAAGGGTAGCCAGACCATGTGATAAGAACAGAGTTGGTGTGTCTCAGTTGGATGAAAGCCCAGGTGAGAACATTGTAATTTGCATAATACAGGTATTTCATTTAATGGTGATGCAGAGTCTTAACTCCTCCTGATAGTAGACCATCCTTTCCTCATTAAGGAAATTATGAAGTCATTATCAGTCCCTTTCACAATATGGCTAGTTGGAATACGCCCATACCAACCGTTCACTATAGTTAAACCATCGTTCATTTGGGACTTCGTTGAAATACTGTTTAGTTAAGATCAATTCAAACGAGGATTAGGGGGAATCCTTTACCCAAACTTTTCATAAATGGTAACTGGAAGTTTATTAACCACGACTGCTCATAAGAGAACCAGAGTTACTCTTAGGGCAATCTGCCCCGGTTAATGAGTTGGATCATGTGCAACAATGTTGAGCACCTTATATCAAACCTTTTTACATTCTTCTAAGGGATATAGTCTTGACTTAGCTACCTTATATATGATGTATGAACTTTTCTCTAAGGTCAAATAAAAAATCTCACGTGAAAACATAGGAACTCCCGGTTAAGGGGGAGAAAGCGACTATAAATCCTAAGTCTAGCATACTACCTATATATATACATATAAATGGGAGTAGTTTGAGTATGAAGGGAAGGATAGAACCTATGCTGCTCAAAGTAAGTTAAACTGGTGTGGTAGTGTCTCTGTGTGGCATATAAATTACCTTACAGAGATTTAGGATAGGAACTAAGATGTCTTCCTCTGAACTACGAATTTATTAAATGAAAATTGGAGATTAATGTCCCTTAGAAATTTTTTTTTATGGGAATTTTGAGGTACATTACAAATGGTATCAGAGAAAAGGTTACAACACTTGGACCTTGAATAGGGCCAAATTAATTACTTAGCATATATTTTTGTTTATGCAAAACTAATAAACTATTATTGTTACAAACATAAATCTATTTTCTATTTTGTGTTGATCATGGCATCATAGGATGACTCAGAAATCAAACTGGTGGGAATCCTGAACAAAGACTTCCTGAAAATCATAGACAAAATAGTGATGGAAGCTCACCTATTGAAGTTCTCGAAATGATGAGGAATCTCATTGTTGAGCTGTAGGTTTTCAAAGCCGAAAATGAAAAAATGAAGAAGGCACAATAGGAACAACAGGATATAGATGAAGTCCTACTACGCAGTATAGTGACAAAGAAAATCCCAAAGGATGATAACAATGAAGAAGAGTTCAACAAAAGGGCCTCCAAGAATTTTGGGCCT
This sequence comes from Picea mariana, assembly GCA_032191745.1. Classification (NCBI taxonomy): domain Eukaryota; kingdom Viridiplantae; phylum Streptophyta; class Pinopsida; order Pinales; family Pinaceae; genus Picea; species Picea mariana. Next base: position 248,528 of record JASDQU010101667.1, read on the forward strand.
AAAGTAGAAAAAGGAGACAGTTCGTTTGAAGGTACACCTTCAGCCGAGGACAAAACAAAAACAGACAGAAAAAGAAAACAAGTAGACCACCTTGAAGGAGAATTTAAGAAAATTAAATCAGCTACCTTTGATGGAGAATCCAGAACAGGGGAGGAAGCTAAGGCATGGTTATTAGACATCAAAAAACATTTCCAGATATACAACTATTCCAACAACATGAAGGTCAGAATGGCCATTTACAATTTGAACGGAAAAGCTAGCATTTGGTGGAAAGATCTGAAATTGGCCAAAGGCCTAAAAGAGAAACAGATGGATTGGTCCGACTTTAAGAAATATTTCAAGAAACAATACCTATACGAAAGCTACTATGAAAGGAAAATGAAGGAATTCTATGAATTACAACTTGGTCAGATGACGATGTAGGATCTTATAAATAAATTTTTTGGAACTACTGAGGTTCGTACCTTATATCTGGTAGGACAAGGTAAAACTCTAGTGGTTCCTACGCTATTTACCACAATCTTATAGGGACATAATTGAGTTTGAAAACCCCAATTCCTTGAGTGAAGTATTTAGGAAAGCATGAATGTGCTACGATTAGTATAAACAATGAGCAGAGTTTCCCAAATCTTGGAAGGATAAGAAACAAGACTGAATGAACCAACATAAGAACGGATACTAGCCAGCCCCTTATTAGAATGCAACAAAAAGCTTTCCTAGGAAATATTTTCACTCAAACCATCCAAGCACACAAGGAGGCGGTAAACCGGTAAAACTGGGAACAAATAAGTTTGGGGACAACCCCCGGGAACTATTAAAATGTTGGGAATGTGGAGAACCTCAAATGAGGAGGAATTGTCCACATTTAAATTCAACAAACATAACTACTTTCCATAATTTGCAGGAAGCCTCGATGATGGGTGATGTGGGAAGAAGCTTGCATCGAATAAATGCATCCATAGATGGTTGGCAAGCTGACCACCAGTCCTCTATGGTGGAAATCGAAGGTAAAATCAATAACACTCAAATCTCTGTTTTAATTGATCCGGGAGCTACATTAAGTTATATCACTCCTGGTGTGGTGGAGTCAAATAAACTTAAGAAAATTAAACATGAAAAATCATGGTTGGTACAATTAGCATCAGGAACTAAAAGGAAAGTGGTTGACTTTATTTTCGATTTTGAGTTCAATTTAGATGGTCAAAACGTAAGAACAAATCTGAACATTCTACCACTGGGATCTGATGATGTGATTATCATAATGGATTTGTTCTAGAAAAGCACAAAGAAGTACTAGATTGTTATGCAAAGACACTTAAGTATAAAGATGATTATGACACTACTAAAACAACCCAAGGTATACCAAAACCAATATAAGTTAGACATGTCACAACAATGCAATTCAAGAAATGCATGAGAAAGGGTTGTCAAGTTTGCTCTATCCAAATAACTAATCTGTTATAAAAACAAGATAAGCTCAACTTGGAAGACTTTGATTTTCTACGGGAAGTCAGAGATGTGTATGTTCATGAAATACCTGAATTACCCCCTAGAAGGGAAATAGACTTTTCCATAGACTTGCTACTTGGTTCAGGCCCTATCTCTAAAGAACCTTACCAAATGAGTTTGCCCGAATTGACAGAATTGAAAATATAGTTACAGGAATTGTTGGACAAAGAGTATATCAGACCGAGTGTATCACCATGGGGAGCACCAGTCCTCTTTGTGAAAAAGAAAGATGGTACTCTAATAATATGTATCGATTATAGACAATTGAACAAAATGACTATTAAGAACAAGTACCCCTTACCTAGGATAAATGATCTGTTCGATCAAGTAGGTGGGGCCAAGATCTCTTCAAATTTGGATTTACGATCCGATTATTATCAAGCTAGGATAAAAGATGAATAGATAAGAAAAACAAATTTTCAAACAAGATATGGACACTACGAATTCATATTTATACCTTTTGGACTCACTAATGCACCAACCACGTTCATGTGTCTAATGAACAGTATTTTCAGTTAGTACTTAGACAAGTTCATATTGGTATTTATCGATGATATTCTGATCTATTCTAAAAGAAAAGAAGAACACGAAGAACACTTAAGAATAGTTCTACAAACTTTGAGGAAGCACAAACTGTACGCTAAATTCGATAAGTGTGATTTTTATCAAAATAAAATACAGTACCTAGGACATGTAATTTCTGCAGAAGACATTGCAGTCGACCCTGAGAAAATAAGAGCCATCATGGAATGGCCAGTACCTAAAGATGTAGAGAATATCCGATCGTTCATGGGAATCACTGGTTATTATCACAGATTTATAGAGGGGTTTTCCAAAATATCCTACCCCATCACGTCATTACAAAAGAAAGGGACCAAGTTTAACTAGTCACAAAAGTGTCAAGATAATTTTAACAAATTGAAGGAATTATTGACAACCGCACCCATTTTAAATGTAGTAGTCCGAGATAAATACTTTACCATCTATGTTGATGTGAGTAAAGATGGACTAGGTGGTGTCCTACCTCAAGAAGGACACATTATTTGTTATGAGTCGTGGAAATTAAAAGAACATGAGCGAAACTACGTCACTCGTGGCTTAGAATTGGCAGCAGTAATACACGCCTTAAAAATGTGGCGACACTACATAATGGGCATAAAATTTCTATTATTGATGGATAATAGCGGTGTGAAATATTTGTTTAGCCAGCCAAATATTAATGCAAGGAAAGCAAGGTGGCTAACCTTTTCGAAAGAATTCGACTTTGAGGTAAGACATATCAAGGGTAAGGAAAATAAGGTAGAATATGCTTTAAGCAGAAGAGTCCATGGGTTATTTGAGATAAATATTAGTAGGGTAGAATGTGATATGGAACAGAGAATAAGGATGACAAGTATTAACAACAAAAATTACACTAAGATAACGGAAGAATTACAAAATAGTACTGCAAACTCAGATAAACCAGATTTGAGTATTGACAAAAATGGACTATTACGATTTAAAAACAGACTTTATATACGAGATTCAGCAGAGTTAAAGATAACAGTGTTGGACAAAGTGCATACGAAACCGTATTTTGTCCATCCAGGATACCATAAAAACGATAACAACACTTAGAAAACTATTTTTCTGGCCTAAGATGAAGGGAGAAATGACAGAGTACTTAACTAGGTTCCTTGATTGTCAGCAGGTTAAGGCTAAACACCAGCATCTAACTGGCCTACTACAACCATTACCAGTACCAGAATGGAAATGGGAGACCATATCGCTCGACTTTATTACAGGTTTGCCTAAAAATCAGAAACATAATGACTCTATTATGGTTGTAATCGATAAACTCAGTAAGGATGCACACTTTTTTCCTGTAAATTCTACTTTTAAAGTTATAAATAAAGTTGAAATATTTATGCAAGAAATTTTTAGACTGCATGGTATTCCTAAAATGGTGATTTCAGATAGAGACGTAAAATTCACATCTTCTTTTTGGAAAGAATTGTTTGGAGGGATTTGAATTTCAGTATGAGTTATCATCCACAAACGGATGGACAGACTGAAAGAAAAAACCAAATCATAGAGGATATGCTCCGCATGTACGTAGCAAAACCGAGCAAATGGGAATACTACCTACACTTGGTATAATTTGCATATAACAATGGGTACCAAACTCAGGCTAAGTTAAGCCCTTTCAAGGTACTGTACGACAGAAAGTGTACGAATCGAATTAGTTGGGATAACTCGATTGACATACTTATGGTTGGACCAGAGATGCTCCAAGAAATGGAAAACATGGTAAGAAAAGTACAACAAAACTTGAAAGAAACACATGACAGACAAAAACGTTATGTGGACCAGAAAAGAAGACACTTGGAGTTTCAAGTGGGAGATCTTGTTTAATTAAAAGTCAAAGCCTGAAAGAGTTCACTAAAACTCAAGAACTATGCCATGTTGGCACCCAGGTTTTGTGGGCCCTTTGAGATACTAGCTAGAATTGGATCTGTAGCATACCAACTTGCACTTCTAGCTAATCTAAAAATTCATAAGGTATTTCATGTTTCCTTGTTGAAAAATTATGTTCATGATCCTACTCACATGATCGATTGGAACTTGGTGCAGGTGGAACCTCTGTGCATTATGGACCAGAGAGAAATATCACTTCAGAACAGAGTCGTCGCTTAGGTAAAGGTGCAATGGAAGCACTTTAGTCCTGAGGAGGGCACTTGGGAGTTGGAGGGAGAATTGCAGAAATCTCATCCAATACTATTCCAAGAATGGAACGAACATTGAGGATAGTGTTTTATTGAAGGGGGAAAGGATGTGACATCCCCCAAAATAATTTATTTTTGAATTTGAAATTTCTGAGGAAAATTATTTCTGTTTTTGGTAAATTCGAAATTTGAAATTTTTTTCCATTTATGGAAATTTCGAATTTCGAATTTGGTTAAATGTAATTAATAATTATGACTGTTGCGCAAAGATATGATTTGACCCAACTAACTATTTGACTATGACACTTGTATGAAACAAAATATTTTATATTTATTGTTGGAGGACAAATGGAACAACCATGTTGAAATCAGCTGACCATGACTCCATGAGTGGGGAACATCTTGGAACTACCTTAGGGTTGATTGTTACGAGTGGAAAATCCAGGATTTGGCCATTGGAAGTCCCTAAAAATCAGGGATTTGGAAAGATGTGAATATTCCCAAAGGGGCGGAAAAGACCTAGGAAAAAAGGATTTTGAATATATGGCATATGAGAGGAGGCAGGATGCTACCAAGTATGTTGGGAAAGAAATTACCTCTTGATGTTATGAACACTACTTGCTGAATGTGAGGAAAGGAGGATATTTGTTGAAGTTGAAAGGCATCTTCCTAGGAGGAGTTCCGAGTTAGCCCTCATGGATTCATGGTCAGACTAGGAGGTGAACATGACAAGTGATCTAACTGCCCTGTTCTAAGGTTGGGAGGAACGTGGCTATTCCTTTTGTTGTCCTGACATTTATCCATATATGTTTCTCTACTTTCCCTTATTGAATTTGTGCAATTGAAATGATTATATGTGTTTCTATTCTAAATGATTACCTTACCATCATATGTACTAGATGGAATTATAGAGTTTTTGTAGATTACTTGTGGAAATAATTATGTTGATTAAAAACTACATCTACAGTATCACATCAAGATTTTTGTTATAGGAATAGTGCTATTTTATTATAATGAATGGACTGATAAAACGCTTGAGTAATCTATCTTTGGTAGGAATAAAATGTAAGTAGCGAACTACATAGAAAAACCACTATATATTATATAAATCGTGGCAAGGATAGGGTTATCTTATATAAAGTAATAAAGAAGAAACAAATATGAATCCTGGAAGTGTCGATCTAGCATAAGTTCATATGCAGACAATGTATTCAAGTTCTATATTGTTTACCAAAGATATGCATACTTATATCTAGTTTCAATCCTGCCAGATTTAAATCTATACTCAAATAGGACTATCTATATGTATTTATACAACCATTAACTAGTTAAATATTTTTGGTCATTGTAACCTCTACTAAGACATGAAAATACATGCATAGATATATTCATATTTAAGTAGTATTTAACTGTGAAATGCTAAACATAAATTTTGGAAAACCTATAAACATACAGGTGCAAGCCTAACTTTAGTGGAAATGCTCAATTATACAAACAACTGAGGGACATTTGATGGATAACCAAGTAAATCCAGGGGGAAGTTAGAATAGAATTTATTATGTGAACACTTACTAATGTCAAAGAAGAGTTTTCTTTTTTGAGTTATATAACTTCTATATACATAGAATCAAATCTCTGAATGTATTGAACATAAAATACATACATACATACATACATACATACATACATACATACATACATACATACATACATACATACATACATACATACATACATACATACATACA
>JASDQU010101667.1:254537-267859 GCA_032191745.1 Picea mariana
ATATATATATATATATATACAGACTTGTTCCTATTTTATATAAGTAATAAAATGTTTTCAATAATTCGTATTGCATTCCAAGATTTATTTACCTATAGTGTAAATGAAATTAAAATGTGTAGTCATGCACACACAGTCATATCCTTACAAACCTGTAAGTGAAGGACTATACAATAAATATATATTAAGTAAAACCGGACCTTCAATCATATCCTTGCTAAGTCGAAACCGAAAATAAGGAATAACATACAGTTTCATACCTTACAGTGAGGAAGATACAGAGTCATAGTAAACATGAAAAATATCGAAGTAAAGTAAATTAAATCGGAAGACTCATATAGCGTGACAGAGGCGACGCGAATATGTTTGTGCATTAGATTTGAATTACAAAATGTAGATCCTCAGAGATACAATAGTTCCTCTCCCTTAGAACACATAACTATAATATTTGGAGGATACAGACTTTTGATACTAAGTATGCAAGTTAGGACAACAATCCCGATAACTAAATTTTAAGTACAAGGGAAACCATAATGGCGAATAAAACTATCCAACAATCCTTAATTTATTGCAATTAGATAAGGAAAGGTCCTGTAAATTAATCTTCAAAGGAGTTATTACACATATAAAACTGCCCCGAAAAACCCAGAATGCTTTTGGGAATTCTCCTATTTTTTTGCTAGTCGTTACAAGAAATCGAACGTAACTACCAAACTGCTATAAATCTAAATTGAAGTCGTGTCCTTCAAAGTGATTTAACTCTTGAAGATTTTATAAGGGAACTCGAATACATTTTTTTCCTTTGATAAGAACCGACACCCAGAATTGTACATGGTCGAAACCCTGCAAGGAAGTCACAAGTTTACATTAGTATTCATTACAAAAAAAACATATAAGTCGAATGATAAATTTCAACAAAACGACGGTAATCAGAAATATTTCATTCTAGAGTAGTATTTAACTGAGGCCATAGGGCAGGCCGACCTTTCTCTGTGCATGTCTATGGATGTCATCCATGAACCCGGAAGGAGTGGAAGGGGACAAGGTCCACCTGACGAGTACCCTCGCAACCAAAGGGGCCCATCATTAGTGAACGATACCAATCACGAAATCTAATATATATTTGAAATGATTAAATCAATTATGCTAACAATTAATATATAAATTGTATACAACATGCGACGCAAGTACGCTGAGAAGCACAGTGTAGAATAAACACTGGAGTGGAACCATTGGTAAATCGGTTATAGATAATGTAAAGGGAATTACAAGACCATGATACCGATAGAAGAAAACATAAATAACACAAGGAGTTCCATAAATTTCAACATGGTATGTCGTGAGTATTTGGTTTGGAAGATTGGTCGGAAACGTAGAAATCACTTTCCTTAACCACACTAGGAAGAGCATAGCAATGATTTTCGAAGGATAGATTTGTTCCTTTATAAAGGGGAAGAAAGAATACACAATGATTTATGATATACTCAGTAAGGAAACATTTATCTCCTGTCTAAAAATCACGTGTAACCTCAAGAAAGACTTAACAATAGGCCTTGACCTACATCTACAGAAGACCGTAGAGGATATCGATGTTAGACAGTATAAAACCATAGCATTTAATTTTAGCCATAAAACCCATGCAAGCGTAATTTATCTAAGTCGATATAAGGGGATGGGGTGCAAGTACCTCTCAAGAAGTTGGAGATTAAGTCCACAGAAACTTTCTACTCGTCGAGAAAGTGGGATTTAACTCATGAAAGTTATACAGAGTAACATTAATGGGACACTCAAGTAAGAATAAACAAGAATTTTTGTTTACAAGGGTTCTTCCACTATAATAGAGAGCCAAGCTACTTTAACAACCATAAGTTAGGGAATGACTTCTTACTAGGGAGAGTGGATGGCGATAGCAACCCATCGATTAATGTTACCCCATTTCGGTAGCCTGCACCTGAGAAAACATTACATAGATATTTTTGAGAGAACTCCACAATGAAAAAGTAAACACATTAAACCCTTGACGATCCTTAACTACATGTTGTAAATGATAAGAATATGAAAGGTAGTCGAACCATGTGATAAGAACAGAGTTGTCGCGTCTCGGTTGGATGAAATCCCAGGTGAGAACATCGTAATTCACATAATATAGGACTGTCATTTAATGGTGATGAAGAGTCTTAGCTCCTCATGAAAGTAGAGCATCCTTTCCTCATCAAGGAAATTAGGAAGTCATTATCAGTCCCTTTCGCAATCTGGCTAGTTGGAATACGCCCATACCAACCGTTCACTATAGTTAAACCACCGTTCATTTGGGACTTCGTTGAAATAGTGTTTAGTTAATATCAAGTCAAACGAGGATTAGGGGGAATCCTTTCACCCAAAATTTTCGTAAATGGGAACTGGAAGTTTATTAACCACGACTTCTCATAAGGAAACCCAAGTTACTCTTAGGGCAATCCGCCCTGTTTAATGATTTGGATCATGCGCAACGATGTTGTGCACCTTATATCAAAACCTTTTTACATTTTGCTAAGGGATATAGTCTCGACTCCATTACCTTATATATGATGTATGAAATTTTCTCTAAGGTCAAATAAATAGTCTTGTGTGCAAACATAGGAACTCTCGATTAAGGGAGAGAAAGGGACTATAAATCCTAAGTCTAGCATACTACCTATATATATACATATAAATGGGAGTAGTTTGAGTATGAAGGGAAGGATAGAACCTATGATGCTCAAAGTAAGTTAAATTGGTGTTGTAGTGTCTTTGTATGGCATACAAAATTACCTCACAGAGATTTAGGATAGGAACTAAGATGTATTACTCTGAACTACGAATTTATTAAATGAAAATCGGAGATTAATGTCCCTTAGAAAAAAAAAAATTATTGCAATTTTGAGGTACATTACATGGACCTTAATGCAAGGAAAGAAATATCGCTAGCCTTCTTGAGTGAAATTGACTTTGAGGTAAGACACATCAAGGGTAAGGAAAATAAGGTCGTAGATTGTTTAAGAAGAAGAGTTCAAGGGTTGTTTGAAATAAACATTAGCAGGGCAGAAAGAGATCTTGAACAGAGGATAAATACTGTAGGTAATGACAATGAAAATTACACTCGAACAGTGGAAAAATTATAGAACACTACAGGAAATTAAAAAAAAACAGATCTAAGTTTGGAAAAAAATGGTCTACTGTGATTTAAAAATAGAATATACATACCAGATTTGGTAGAATTAAAGTCAATAGTGTTGGATGAAGTCCATAAGAAACCATATTCTAGTCATCTAGGATACCAGAAAACAATAACAACACTACGAAAGTTATTTTATTTTTCTAATATGAAGGGGAAAACAACAACATACTTGGCTAAGTGTCAATATTGTCAATAGGTAAAATATGAATACCAGCATCCAACCAGCTTGCTGCAGCCCTTACCTATGCTAGAATGGAAATGGGAGACTATATCACTGGACTTTACCACAGGTTTTCCTAGAACTCAGAAACAAAATGATTCTATTATGGTGGTAATCGATAAACTTAGTAAGTCTGCACAATTTATTCCTTTAAAGTATACTTTTAAAGCTATCAACATCGTTGAAATATTCATGAAATAAATTTTTAGACTGCATGGTATTCCTAAAATGGTGATTTTAGATAGAGACGTAAAATTTACATCTGCTTTTTGGAAAGAATTGTTTGTAGGGATAAATACTAACTTGAATTTCAGTACGCTTTATCATCCACAAACGGATGGATAGACTGAACAAATAAACCAAATCATAGAAGATATGCTCTGCATGTACGTAAGAACAAAACCAAGCAAGTGGGAAGACTAGTTGCACTTGGTGAAATTTGCATACAACAATCGGTACCAAACTTCAGCTAAAATGAGCCCCTTCGAGGTACTGTAGGACATAAAGTGTATGAATCCAATTAGCTAGGATAACCCAGTTGATAGAATCATGGTTGGACCAGAGATGCTCCAGGAAATGGAGAACATGGTAATAAAAGTACAACATAAATTAAAAGAGGCAGAGGACAGACAGAAAAGTTACGCAGACCAGAAAAGAAGAAACTTGGAATTTCAAGTGGAACACCATGTTTACTTAAAATTCAAAGCCCAGAAAAGTTCACTCAAGTTAGGGAACTGTTCCAAGTTGGCACCCAGTTTTTGTGGGCCTCTCGATATATTATATCGAATTAGACACGTAGCATAACAACTTGCACTTCCAACCAATCTAAAAATTTGTAATGTATTTCATGTTTATTTGTTAAAGAATTATGTTCATGACCCTACTCATATGATCGATTGGAACTTGGTGCAGGTGCAACCAGAAGGCGAGTTCCAAGCGAAACCTCTATGCATTCTGGACCGGAGAGAAATAGCACTTCAGAATAGATTTGTTGCTCAGGTAAAGGTGCAATGGAAGCACTTTAACCCCGAGGAGGCCACTTGGGAGTTGGAGGGATATTTGAAGAAATATCATCCAAAACTGTTCCAAGAAAGAGACGAACACTAAGAATAGTGTTTTATTGAAGGGGGAAAGGATGTGACATCCCAAAAAATAAATTATTTTTAAGATTGAAATTTCTTAGGAAATTAATTTACGTTTTTGGTAAATTTGAAATTGGAAACATTTTGCCAATTATGGCAATTATGAATTTCAAATTTAGTTAATTGTAATTAAGGATTATGATTGTTGGTCAAAGATCTCATTTGACCCAACTAACTACTTGACTATGACACTTGTATGAAACATAATATTTTTATTTTATTTCTAATGGACAAATGGAACAACCATGTTGAAATCAGTTGACCATGACTCCATGAGTGAGGAACATGTTGGAACTACCTCAGGGTTGATTGTTACAAGTGGAAAATTAGGAATTTAGGCATTGGTAGCTCCTGAAAATAAGGGATTTGGAAAGTTGCAAAAATTCCCAAGGGGAAAAATACCTACGCACTTTCTCTTTGGATACATAGCATATGTGAGGAGGTGGGATGCTTCCAATTATGCTAGGAAAGGATGGTTCTCTTGCTGTTATGAACACTACATTATGAGTGTGAGGCAAGGAGAAGTTGTTGAGACTAAAAGAATGTTCCTAAGGTGGAGTTCTAAGTTTTCCCTCATGGATTCATGGTCAGGATAGGGGGTGAGTGTAACAAGTGACTTTGGTTGTTCCATTCCCAGGTTGGGAGGAACGTGGTTGTTCCCTTTTTTTTCCAGCAAACTAGTTCAGATATGATCCTCTACTCATTTATGGTTATAGATATCTCTCATGTTTTTAAATGATGATTATAATGCATTTATATATATATGTTGCTGGATAAATTATTTTCTGCTGAAGTCCTTTCTAGTTCAAGAATCATTTCAGATTTAAATTGATTAAAAGAGGATATCTATATATCTAGTATAATCGTTGTGTGAATTCTTTCTATGAGTTAAATTACAAATGGATGGAATAGGCATAGGATAAAACCTTGCTTGTCTTAAGTCTATGCTTGAATAAGACTGTCTGCATATAGTTATATACATATATTAATTATGAGTGGAACCAGAAAGTTGTGAATACAACAACACACTTCTAGTAGAAACCAAGTCAGACCATTTTCCCTTTTGGACCATAGAGACCGGGTAGTTTAATAACTATAGAAACAATTTTGAAGGAATCCTTTATACTCGCTTATTACTGTACTAAGTTATAGAGGTTAATAACCCTACTATACTACTAATGTGTGGCAAATATAATGGAAAACAATGGTATAACTAGTAATAATAATTCTGGAAAGGTAAACAAAAATTCAAGGAAACAAATCGAAACCCTTTAATACAAACAAGACTCTGAAAGGAAAAAGAAATATTATGAACTCAACAAATAGAAGTACGAAAACCCTTTTGTTTTCATGAGCATTCATAGTTGTATGAACTATAAATACAGTAACTGTATTAACGAGGAATAAATCATTCAAATAATATCGAATAAAGGAAGCGATAGTACAAGTGAAGTGTTCTGAGTATACCACTATAGAAGTAACAAAATAGAAACTCATTTTCTAGAAATTTATAGGTTTGCACGCCTTCTTATAAATAGTCTACGTGTTATAAAGAACCATGACATTACGTATACAGAATTTAAATTCACTACCCTGGTATTTCAACTTCACATAAAAATAAGAGAAGGAATTCCAGGAATTAAACCCCTTGAAATTTTACAATACAAATCCAGTCAGATCAAAATCCAAGTGTGTCCAACCTTGTGCAAGTATTGCGTTCTATTTCCAACACTAAAGTATCAACATAAGATAGGTTTTACCCTTAACCAAACGATACAGGAAATCAGGATGAGATTTCATTATAAATGATAAAATTGGACAGAGCCTTGGTCTTCTTTTCTCGAAACTGGAAAAGGTAAGTTTGAGAGGTATTGTGCATGGAACCTGAATACCTTTCGCGCGAACGATAGGGACCGGCCTTCGAAAACTTGTGGGTTCGATACCTCTGCAATAATTAGTCATTATAACCTTTAGTAAAACATTTGAAAATAAATATAACTAAAACTTTCAACAGAACAATGAATGAAGGCAAACGTAATTCCAAAATAATACTTAACTCATGACTGGAGTATGGCATTCTTCCCTTGTCCCGTTTTGGTAGAATGAGTATCCCAGGCCAAGAGGATGATGGTCCAAGTATTCTTGATGGATACCCTTGCATCAATAGGGTCCCGTCATTAGTGTTGGTACCAACCATAAATCCATTACTTTATGAAAGGAAATAATCAACAATGCTAACATTTCAACATATAAAACAGGATAAGACATGTTGTGCATATAATCCGAAGACACTGTGTAAATGTTACACGTAGTACAAAGAGACTATAGATAAGTGTAGTGTTTTAACCCTTCCTGAACCAAATAGCAGAGGGTACTTATAAATCAACAGTAACTACAAAGATAACCGACTACTGAATCCAATGGCATATACTAATCACAGATCCCTGACAATGAAAAGAATTTATACAAGCTCAAACATTATGTCGTAGGTTATTTTGTTAAGTGACTACTCAAAAACCATAGAATTCACATTTTAAATGGCACTGGACGGGAAGGTAATAGCCATGAAGAAAGAAATATATGCATAAGAACCAGATAAGGTTTAATGAACCTCACGGTAAGGTGGACTCATCTTTTGAAATCGAGAAAGAAAAAACTTGCAGTGTATTATATTATACACAGTAAGAGTTTTCTTTGCCAATAAAGTCTCTCTTAGCCTCAAGAAGATTCAATATCATGTCTCGACTTTCTCCAATAGAGGGACTATAAGGAGTAGCGATAACAAGAAGTTACAAAAACCCTAGATATTGAAAACATACACGAAAAATTATGTGGATGCATTCTCAAATAAAACAAGAGGGGGAATGTCGAGACCTTCATAGATGCTGAGAAAGAAACGACTAAATAATACAACTTCTCCAAGAATGGGGACAATCTAGAAAGAACTAACAAGAGATAACGATAAAGGGAAGTTTAGCTTAAAATGTATAGCATGAGTTACAGAACGAGTTATCGCTTTCACTGTAACATTTTTTCTGAAGAACCACTCTTTTATTAAACCATAGTATTATGTTAAAATATTTACCAAGGAAGACGAACTATGCTTCTTGTCCCACTGGATAGCGACCTCGGAGTCAACAGTCTCCCCTGCTGAGAAAATGATACGCAAAGCCATTCGGAGGGTCTCACAATGACAAAATAAAATTCGTTTAAAACTAAGAGAAGCCCTTGCGATGCCAATTTAATAATGAAGGTACAAGGGTTGTTTGGGCCATGTTATGGGGTCGAGTTGGCATGAGTAGATTGGAGGAAGGATTGGGGAAAGCCATCAAATCTCATACATGCAGGACTGCCATTAATGGCTAAGTGCAGAGTTTTAACTCCTCCTGACAAATACACCTTTCTTCCCATGTCAAGAAAAAACGCATAGTTAACTTAATCCCTTCGTGACACGACTAGATGGGGATACATTATTCCTAACTTTTTCCTTACATTTAACTTTTTTTTTCATTAAAAACTTTGTTGGGACTATTCTAGTTAAGTCAAAGTTAATGAGGATTAGCATGAGAACTCGTTACCCGAACGCCTTTAGGTGAATGGACTGTGATATCACATCTCTAACCATGATTATTTCATAAAGGAACCCATTTAATAACCTGACTATACAATGATGCCAAGCACCTGTTACTAGGCCACATAGTTTCAGCCGAGGGGTATAGTCCCGACCCCATGATTTTTATATGGTAAGTGCATTATATTTCAAGGACAAATTGTTTAGACTTGTGCGCAAACATAGAAGCCTCATGTCTAGGGAGAGGTTAGGACTACGAGTCCTAATTCTGAAATCTACTATATAGATATATATATATGTACATAGAGGATTAGGTTTGAGACCAAATGAAATTGCTAGAATCTTTGGTGATTTATCCTTATAAGTATTCTACCCAAAGTAAGTTAGATTGATGTAAGAATGCCATCGTGTGATGGGGAGAACTTAATTTACCTCATGAATATTTATAAGGGGAATGCATATCTCTTTCTTTTACCAATGAATATAAATGAAATTAGAGATTAATGTACCACAGTTTTTTTTTTTTTTTTTTAATGGCAAATTTGAGGTACATTACACACATGAAGAGAGGTATTGAGTTTGGGACATGTCTTGCCTATTATATTGTGGATTTCTTGGAAAATATTCAAAGAGGGGCTTCTCTGATGAATTATGTTCCTTAACTTTCCCAACATGCAACCCATACATTTGTATATTTCCCCAAGAGTATGGGAATCATAATTCACATACCTAATCAACTCCACAATTGGAGTTGTGAAAAAAACTACATATCTATGCTAATAACACCAATGTTCATAAAGAAGCATATCTCTTATGTTCTTGGCTTGAGTTGATTTAGACTAGGATCATGGATTCCATTCTTGAGAAACAATGGTGGCTTCTAAGGATGCACGAAAATCCATCATAGGCTGAAGAATAATGAAGTATGTGGTATATCTTGTTTTTACATATTTCAAAAATTGCTTCCTTGATTTCATCATGTAGATTGCTAATGAGGCATGGTGGTTGCAAATGAACATTTGTTAATATCTTTCATTTGAAATGAGTTTTGAAATACAATATATTTTCCCAATGTATTTGAGGACATTGTTAAATGAATGTACACAAAAAGGAGTCCAAAAGATATGCCTACATCCACTTTGGACCATCAGTCTTGTCGTTACACAAATGCATCTTGCATCCGTGATTACATGTACTACATTTGAAGGAAGAACCTCATCAATTGCATCCTTCAACACCTCAGATGTGAAGGTAACATCCTTAAGTTTTCCACTGTAATCAATTGCTCTTAAAAAATAAGGTTAGAAGATGTGACAATAATATTCAACAATGTCCTTTGTTGAATGTGTGTCCAACTATCCATGACTATTGAACTCCCTTTAAGAATCCAAGATTGTTTGAGGTCTCCCATCATCCCTTCTATTCTTGTCACCCCCTTATCTAACAATGATTTCCTCATTTCATTTTAACCTGGGGACGTATATCCTGGCCAACCACTATGATTTTTCTCACCATTTCTTGTAATATGGTGAACTAGTGGATTTAAATGAAATTACATTTTCCATAAAAATTCATCTACACCATCATAAACCTAATCCTTATGCACCACATTATACATTTTATGAATTTGTTCAACAACAAAACCTGTAGACCTTTTACTCCTCTCCTCGTGCAAGTAGAACCCCTCTCAGATTCAATTTGGTTTAGTTCACTTTGACTCACCTAATCTTGAGTATCATGGGAGGATGATACAACTTTAGGAAACTCAAAATGACATGGATTGTCCACATTGATTTGACTACCTAAGTAACTCATGTGAAGCTTTGTTAGCTCCATCATTTTCAAGATAACATGTGCAACCTTTAATCCCTTCACCAGATATGGATAGAAGATGATTCCACAACCTAGTGTAGCTTCCCTTTAACACATGGTTGCACAATTCACACATTCATTCTTCACAACCACCACTATTATTTTTCTTGTTTTTAGTTATTTTTTCACATACATTAACAAGGGTTTCTTGGAGTTTTTGTTTTGATGCACTTGGATTTGCCTTAAATTGGAATTGGAGTAGAACTTGTGTCTTTCCCCTAGATTGTAGACTCCCATTGTCCATGATTTTCCACAACATACCATACCATTGTACAGTCAAAATATGAAACAATGACACAAAATATGAAAATTAATAATTGATATTTGTGTTTGAAAATTCAAAACTTAAAATACTTTTGTGTTTGAAAATTCAAAACTTAATAATTCAAAATTCAAAATTTATAATTCTAATTCTGAAAAGAGGATGGAGTTAAGGAAGCTTCACATGAGTTCCTTAGGTGTTAATGAAACCGATATGAACAATGTATGTCTTTCTAAGATGCCTAGAGTTGTATCATCCTCCCATGTTACAAAATATTTGGTGAATCAAAGTCCACTAAACCAAATTGAATGTAAAGGGGGTATTGTAACAACCCAATTACTTTTTATTGATCATAGTTGTTAAGTTAAATTTGATTAATTATTAAATTAAATACAATGAATCCTTTTTTACTATTTTATTATATTATGGTAGGTGAGGGAATTAATGAGGGGATAAGGCAGTTGGGGAATTGAATGAAGGGGAGGGATTCGAGAGAGGAGGATAAGGAAGGGGGTATTTTTTGGGGGGGAATTTTTTTTGGAAGAAGAAGGAAAGGAGGAAATTCTAGGATAGAGGGGGATGAAGGACGAGATTGGAGGAAATATTGATTTTGGAGAACTTTAATAGGGGCATTGTTGTTGCTGGGAACTTTGGGCTCGGTGGCTAGGAAACCACAAGGATTCCTAGAGCTAGGGAGCCAAAGAGGCTGAGAGGTAAATATTCATTTTCATGCAAACACTTTCATCAAGAAATTTCAGCAAGATGACCTTCTTCTTCAAGAGGTAAATTATGAAATTATTATTTTGTACTAAATTTAAGAAATTTCAAGTTATAGAAGTTATAGATATACTATGTCATGTCTTAGATTTTGTTCTTAAATATTGAAAACCAGAATGGATGAAATCCCCTATCATGGTTAAATAGAAATATAGATTTACTCTAGTTTTAAAGTCAAGAGGTAAATTATGAAATTATTATTTTTGTACTAAATTTAAGAAATTTCAAGTTATAACAGTTATAGATATACTATGTCATGTCTTAGATTTTGTTCTTAAATATTTCAACCAGAATGGAAGAAATCCCCTATCATGGTTAAATAGAAATATAGATTTACTCTAGTTTTAAAGCCATTATGGTTGTTACAAATGGTATCAGAGCCTGGTTTCAAAACTGTAACCTAGGGCCTACCACTAAGAAACCCTCGAATAACTCTTATAAATAATGTTAGAATTCTAAATTAGGTGAAAGGTAGAAAGAAGGATCCATTCAAGCCTATTCCATTCTTCCATCTATGTTCCAGCCATGAGAAATTGTTAACATGAATACCTTTGCACACAGTCACCTTTGACACTTTTACCCAAATCTGACAGCCACAAGTAAATTGCAAAGTTCATCAAGAAGATTATTTGATGACCTCCTTAAGGTGTAAACAGAAAAAAAATGCAAAAATATAAAGGAAAAATGCAATAATATATATATATATAATGCAATAATATAAAGAAAAACAAATATTGGGCTCAAGCACTAAGTCCGTGATATACCAAGCTCAAAACATAGTTCCATGTTGAAGGGAGGATTCCACGAGTCTGCATGCACTATGCGTCTCAAAAATTCCATAGGCCCAACCTCCACTAGCTATCAAAGTCCACGAGAAGGTCTAGCACCAAATAGCACATGCCATACCAAAGCTCCTGAGACAACCAGACCTAGGAAAAGAACAAAGTGGAGGAATTTTCAACTTGTTACTTCATTTGATGGAAGAAAATAGAGTAGAAATCCTCATCACATGTAATAGTGACCATCCTCATTACATAGAACAAATGTCAACTCGTTTTTGTCGTTTGTCTACAAGAAAGAGAAAAAATATTAGATTACCTTAGTGTTTCAACCTAATATTTCTTACTATTCCAAAACCACGATATCCCTTTAGACTAGAAGGATTTTTGGCATTTAAAATTCAATCTGATTGAAAGAAACACTGGTGTGATCAAATGATCGAGATTTCTCTACCCTGATGTTGCAAAGCATGCTGAATGATTCCTATCATTGCCATGCACTATTTTTCTAGTAGCTTCCCTGAGAGTATTCCACATTTGGGGTGTGGGAAATTTTTCCCCATTCTCTCTACACCCAAAAGATCCATCATTCCATTTCCAGGCAATCATTACAGAAATGGGTCCATCCCACCTACACCCACACACATCCATTTCCCATGACTGGTTCGTCTTGTGTTTGAATCTCATGGATCCCTTGTCTTCGTTCAAGAAAGGGCAGAATGAAATTTGCTTTGGAGGTTACGAATGGTATTTAAAGACAAGGAGAACCAGAATAATTTCTCGAGAAGGAGGATCTACATTTCATTGAAGGCCTTTGTAAGGGGTGTTTGTTTTGCACTTTGTGTTGAGATCCAACACAAGGACACATGTCCAAACCCAACGCAACAAAGCCCATGGGCCATGAGGAGGCATGATTCCATAAGGCACGATTGTTTTGCACTATGCACCAACACCTCCACCAGCACCCCCACACCACCACCAACACCAAACTATGGGGAGGAATCCCACAAGAGGTGAACACATTTATCCTTCCCTTGCTACCTGGTAATCAACCTCCTTCAATGCGCACAACCTCCTTCACTCCCAACACTCATGGATGGCATAAAGCACCCAAGCAATGGGAGGAGATACTAACATAATGAGGATAAGCATGCCCTTTCGGCAGCCATCCATGGAGTCAGGGCCACGCCTAAAGGCATAGACAACCAAGCAATGAGGAATGAATGGTGGTGATTAGGATTTAAATGTTCACATTTTTTTTTATTGTGGAAATTAGAGGGAGTAACACTTGGATCACATGCAAGTTCCACGCTACTTACCAAGTAAGTCATTTTATTTATTTATTTATCAATTAATTTTTTTTCTTTCTTTTCTTTTATTATTATTTTTAAATTTAGTTTTCATTTTATTAAAAAAAAAAAAACCTTTAGTTTTATTTATTTGAATTAAATTAAAATTGAATTTAGTTTTATTTATTTAAACTCAATTTTAACTTAATTTATA
>JASDQU010101667.1:311718-342436 GCA_032191745.1 Picea mariana
TTAATGTCCTTTAAACTCATGCAAATCCACAACTAGACTATGCACTTACCAAATCCAATGCATGAACTCAGAACTATCTAATGGTCTCCATTTTCTTATGCCACTTAACAAAATAGAGGCCCCTATGATGGAGGCCTAGGCTTGCACATTGCTAGGAGTAAGATCCTACATATTCGAACGACTGACCATTTTGAATCGATAAATAAATCCAGTTGTTGTAAGTCTAAATAGGTAGGCTGTATACTATATAGTGGGGAAAAACTCTCATAGGGTTGTCTTCTTTGCCAACAGAGATTCATGCATAGTTTCTAAATGGTAATTTTCTACCCGTATCTTGTTCAACCCGACCACTTAATCTATAGGGATTGGCTAGAGCTTGGGTGTCGACATTCATCTATTTAATGTAGTCTCATAGCTCTTCTATGGGTTTCTCTCACTGCTACATTAGAGTTCATAGTGTGCAGGCAGAAGATGTTATGATTATGACTTGTTCTCAGGTACTAGCTGGGCAAAATGTTGAAGGTGAATCAAAGCTTTAATAAAAAGATGAAGAGTAGCTTCAAGAAGAAGATATTTGTTTATTCATCAACAACGAACAACAATCTGTCAATGATGCAGATTGCTCAAAATATGTATCAGAATTGTTGAGTGAATGTGTGCCTCCTGTTCTGCATCATTTGGCTGAATTCAAAGACCATCCTTATGAATAGATTGTTGTCATAAATGATGATGAATCTTTGA
The DNA here is from genome assembly GCA_032191745.1 of Picea mariana. Classification (NCBI taxonomy): domain Eukaryota; kingdom Viridiplantae; phylum Streptophyta; class Pinopsida; order Pinales; family Pinaceae; genus Picea; species Picea mariana. Next base: position 312,460 of record JASDQU010101667.1, read on the forward strand.
ACTTAAATGAAATGGAGATGCAATCTCCCACTTGGCTTGAGAGTGAAAGGCGAGATAGCATGGATGTTGAAGTGACTGAAGCTAAAGTGTGCACTGAAGGTTGCAAATAAGTTCTGTCTTTTTGTTGTCGTAAATTTAATTTTGAAGAAAATGTTAATGAAGGAGGAAGAAATTTCCATGTATGCTGTCACTAGCTGACATCTATATGACTTACTCCTCCTTTGGGCTTGGAATGACTATTAGGTCTTGATATTGATATTGTATTTTTTTTTTAAATACCTACACAAAGGTGGCAATTGTGACGTCTTTCACTCTTTTCCCATCGCTATTGCCACGTCTGAGACGTCTCTCTTTCCACCTCCAAGATTGTCACTCCCATAGCAACCACGTCGGAGCTAGTACCTCTTGTCCGTCGTTGTTGCCACCTGATGGACGTCGTTCTTGCGATGTTCAAGAGTGTTGCTCCCATAGCAACCACGTCGGAGCTAATACCTCCTCCCGTTGGTCTTGCCACCTTCAGAACGTCTCTCTTACCACGTCTGAAACGTCTCACTTGCCACGTTTGAAATGTCATTCTTGCCACCTCTGAAACGTCTCACTTGCCACGTTTGCAACGTCTCACTTGCCACGTTTGAAACGTCGATCTTGCCACGTTTGCAACGTCTCTCTTGCCACGTTTGCAACGTCTCTCTTGCGACATTTGAAACGTTGGTCTTGCCATGTTTGCAACGTCTCTCTTGCCACGTTTGAAATGTCTCTGTTACGACGTTTGCAACGTCGGTCTTGCCATGTTTGCAACGTCTCTCTTGCCACGTTTGAAACGTCGCAAGAGAGACGAAAATTAGGTCGTCGAAAAAACGACGTCATGTGAAACGACGTTTGAGGGGATCCGAGGTTTGTCGGTCTTCCGACAATAGAAAGTGGCAATTGCGTCGAACGCGCCGTCGGAATTTGACCCAAATGCAGTAGTGACAACAGGTTGAAGTGGAGTAGCAGGTTCCCCCGACAACTGTGCAACAAACTACCACGCCATAGGTTCCTAAGGAGAAGAAGCCTCGACAGGAGTCATCTCCGCCTGTAACGGAGGTATCATCAGAAGATTTCCAAATGCACACCAAGAGGCCAAAGACAGTTTCAACGTCTAGCATGACAGTAGAACAAGAAGTCCCACCTACCACAGTAACTACCCCAGTGATCAAGCCGGTCATTTTACCTTTTGGTTTGAGCCAGCATAAGGCAATCAGAACAACAATACCGAAGAAATCCACAGATTCTCCCATGGATACTCAGCCAAGCAAAACTGGACCCAAGTTGGGCATTTTCAAGAAGTACGAATTGATTAAGAAAAAGAACCATACCCTCACCAGCAGTACTTACGCCCAGTTTCGGAAGTAGTCGTCAACTGCACAACACAGGATACTCTCTGCATTTGATACAGAAAAGGGAAGAATGCACATGGCCTACCTCCAAGCCCAGGTACTGGATCCCAAAGTGATCTCATACTACAAGAGGGCCACCTTCGAATTCCAGGCAAAGGATGTGCACCCAACAGATCAGATGGATCTGCACAAACAAATAGGGGAGATGGTTTTCCACACATTGGCACATGCTTCAGCTTTTACAACAAAATTCCAGGTATCATTGAACAACACTAAGACGCAGCTTAAGCTGGAAAAGATATCATCTTTTGCGAAGGACAACATAATCAAGACCTTGGAGGAGATGGTTTTAAAGATCGGCTATGATCCGTCAAATGTCAAAGCTGCAGAAGAGATGATAAAGAAAAAGAATGTAGAAATCACATCCTTAAGAAAATAGCTGAAGCTCCCGCCCACAGAGGACTCACAGGTGAAGGAGATAGCAGAGAAAGAAGGTGAGAAGGATGAGATGCTAAAGTTTCTCATGGAGCGGAATGCTCAGCTCAAGGAAATGGAATCTGAGATGGAAAAATTATTGAAAGAGAAAGAACAGATGAAGCCGATGGAAGGCATTCCATTGAGTGCTATCCCCATTGCAGGATTGAGCACTGCAACAGTGACAACAATTCCATCAGCAACACCAGTGACATCACAGGAGGGAACAATTAATCTCACCAAATCCCTGGAAAAGATGAACCTACAAGAGACTGAAATCAGTAGGCTTAAGAAAGAAGTTGAGAATCTACAGGAACTCAAAACTTCTTTCCAGTCCAGTCTCTCCAAAGAGAAACAGGTAATTGAGCAGCTAAAGAAGGAACTACAACATCTCCAAAAGCAAACCATGGAAGAAAAGACTTTGGCTGAAGTCAAAGAAAATGTATGGACAGATATCACAAAGTCCATCAATGAGATATGGCCCATGATCCAAATTATGTTTGAACAGAATGAGTTGCTCCAGAGGAGAAAATATGCCATTGAGAAAATCAGAGTGGAATTGGGGGACAGACCAACTCAGGCTAATGATATCATCAAATTCCTCAATTCCAAAACCAGAGAAGAGCTAGAAGAGCTGAAGATAGAAGACATAACATAGACAATCCTTGAGGTCAAGAGGGTTTTGACCAAGAGAGGATTAATGCTACAGCTCGAAGAGAAGGTTCAGATAATGGACCAGGGGGTACAAAAGTTTTTCAATAATATTGATGCTCTCCAAAAGAAAGGCTTACCTGGTCTGAAGGTCATTAATGATAAACTAATGACACTCCCTGATTACAAGAAGAGATTGGCGGAAGTGTCCAAAGACAGTTCAAAGTTTGCAGGCATCCAAGGGAGCATCACCGGAAAAGCATTCCTAGACACTCTTCAGTTGGACATCAGTATCCAACGTGAGATTCGATACATTTTCCTCACAAAGCCCACGTTTGCTAAATATACGGAAATGGATGAAGTGTATCGGAGACTACTTAAAGTCACAGTGCCTAGTCATCTCAGATGGGAAGAACTTTGCGATCTTATCGGTTAGAAGATGAGCTGTCCAGGTCCAGTCACCTGTCCAGTCTGAAGAGGTTACACCTCGCCAACGGTCTACCCCAAAAATTCCGCATGCAGTTGTACCGAGTCATCAAGCAGTTTTATTTAGTTAAATTAGTTAGGCTAAAAATAGAATGAGCACGTCCTGATCCATTATGACAGGAACGTTTATAATTTGATTTATAAATACTTCACCTTTCGAATTATTGAGGGTTGTTGATCTTTACACCCTGACGCTATTAGACTGTAACCATTTTTGAAGAAGATCTTCCATTAATAAAGAGGAAGCATTTTACAGGATTCTTGCGTGTATTCACTGGTGATGTTTATTCTCTAGGTTGAATGTTTTTCTTTCTTTGTGATCAATTTGTTTTCTAAAACTAATCTTTAAAAGTAACGTATGTTGTAGGATTTATCTTAGATACCCTGTTTCTGACTTTAAAGGTTTTAATGTTTATCTTCTAAGGTTTTCAATTAAGGAATTCTTAATTGCTTCTTAGTTGAATGATCTTTCTCATCTTTTCTTCTGTCCATCATTTAAACTATTAAAGATCCAGTGAGTATATTATCTCGCCCTATGGAAGTATTCCTTTATGTTTATGGTTTGTATCTCATGTTTATTATAACACAGACCCCATAGCCCAATGGAGGTGTAGACTGTCTCAACCAATTCATAAACATTTTACAACAAAACCTACCTGTTTCTTTACCTAGCTTAACATCTGAAGTTAAAAAAAAAAAACAAAGTTAAATCATATAGAGAGATCCCTCTTTGAAGCTGGAAGGGCTAGATTCTCAGCTTTAAAAGTGGTTGGATAAAGTTACCTTTGTAGTTTTCTTCTGTTTCAACCTCTAGGAAATTTACCAAGTGCTAACATAATGGCAACTCCACTGGGAACGAACTAAAAATCGATAATTTCATCTTTTCTTTCCCCTAAAAAGAAATTTTTAATTTGAGAAGAAAGTAATGTTTAGAGGTTGATTAACTCTGTATATATTATTTTCATACTCGCAAAATAAAAAAAATATATATATCTTTAAAAACCAAATATAGTTCTGGCTCCCAAGAAAGTTCACACTCGATCTCATCCGGACCCAGAACCCTTGACAACGATAGATAACCCTGAACAGTTGCTCAGGCGAAAGACTTTAGCTACCAGTTCAGTGAGTCATATTCCCCTTCATAAGTCTTCTTCCTTTTCAGAGAAACCGACTGCCTCTCAAAAATTTGACCTCAATACTTTCCCACAACGAAGTTTGATTAGAACCCGGTCTAACAGTTTCTTAACTGAAATCATCTTTGATCCTACTGTGTTGCAACCTCGAACCCTCGAAGTTCAGTCTCCCACAACTAAAACTCGGATCAGACTCTCAGTACTATCTAGTCCCTCCTTTTCCTCGGCATCGTCTTCAATCGCCACCTTGCCGACCATCCATGTTGCCATTCTACCTCCTCCATTAATCATGGCCGCTCGATATGCTCCTCTGGTGTTGGCTGCGCCGCTGCATGCCATGCCCCAAGACTACCAAACAAGACTTCCACAGTATGATGCAACCGGACCTGTAAATGCCCAACAACATGTTGACAAAATGAATGACTACTTTGATTTGCAATAAGTTGACGAAGTCAACGTTAAAATGTGATTGTTTTCCCTGAGTCTGACAGGTGATGTCAAGAAATGGTTCAAGGCTTTACCTGCCGCCTCAGTTCCTAACCTTGTTGCGTTCCAAAGAAGTTTTCTTGACAGATGGGAGGTAAAGAAAAACCCTCTCCAAATACTGTCAGAATACGAGAATATAAAAAGAAATCAAGGTGAGACGGTACAAGATTATTGCACCCATTTTAACAACCTGTACAATGCAATCCCAACTGAAATCAAACCTCCACAGGGTTTGGCATTGATTAAATTCCCTGATGGATTTGATGCTGACATGTCTTACCAATTAAGAGAAAGAAATGCTGCCACCCTAGAGGACATGCAAAAAAGTGCTATTAGTGTGGAGGCCAATCTGTTGGCGAAAAGGGCCCGTCAAAGGTCGGAAAGGAGATTCACAATCAAAGAAGAACCTTACACATCAACCACTGATTCCAAATTGGATTCTATGGTCAGAACATTGGAACTATTGATGGAAAGAGTGAATGTGTCAGACAGAAATCCTCCGAGAGACAGCACACCTGCTCCTTAGATTCGGAACCCCAATTTCAGAAGAAACCCTCCTCAAATAAGATAGAGAGATCCTAGGGATCAAAGATAGCAGAGGGCCCCAGATCAGCAGATTAGACCTCCCCTGCAAGAAAACTACGCTGATGATGGGGGAGAATTGATTGAGGAATTGGAGGACACTCACATCAACCTTATGGGCATTCATGACAACGAGGCCATTTTCCTTACTGAAGAAGAGCAGGAACTCTTTCTGCTAAATCAAACAAAGGTAAGTGAAGAAGCCGAAGATGCAGAACAACAGGCCTTTGAGAATTCTATTCTGGAAGTACACCGACAGTACAATCTGCATAGAAATAAGACAGAAGGGACTTCTTCCAAGAAGACAACCAAAACACAGAAGACAGTCGAAACCAAGAAAACCCCTGAACCTTCTACTGAGAAGACTCCTGAGAAGACTACTGCCGAGAAGATTTCTGAGAAGAGTAAAGCTGACACTCCTGTGAAGAAAAACATCACCATTCTGAAAAGACCATCACAGCCCAAAGTTTCACCTGTTAATCCACCAAGTACTTTTGAGCTGAAGAATCTGGGGGACAAACCAGAACTGATGAACCAAGGCAGAACTCTCACACCCTTTAGCCTGGAGGGGGAATTGGAAAAAATAAAAATTCCCATCCCACTTACAGAGTTGATGAACAGAGACGGGTACCATTCACAGGTAATAAAAGAACTGGCCATTGAACCTGACATAGGCACCAAGGCCTTGACTATTGGATCAGTGACTCATTCAGACACCGTGAACCTTACTGACGATCATCCTGAACTTCTTTTCGGACCAGAAGTCGATGGTCGAGACGACACCGGTGAGGTAGCTCCCTTTTATATCAGTCCAAACATACACGATTTGATATTGCATAACGCTATGCTAGATTCAGGTGCCTCACATAATCTGAAGCCTAAAGCAGTAATGGAAAAACTGGGATTAGAGGTCACCAAACCATACAAGGATTTACACTCATTCGACTCCAGCAAAGTCAAATGTATCGGTTTGATCAAGGACCTATGCATCACCCTGGTTCAGATCCCTTCAAAAAGCATGGTAATGGACGTGGTGGTTGCAGACATCCCTCCTAAGTATGGAATGTTGCTATCCCAGTCTTGGGGAGCTAAGTTGAAAGGAACCCTGTAGCTGGATATGTCTTACGCCACTATCCCAATGTTCGGACAACAAAGGAGGTTATATAGAGAAACACTGATGAAGTACATGGTCAGTAGTCAAGAAAAATTGCACAATTACCCCCTCTACTCTGCACATTCCGATTTAGATTCGTTCATCTTGTACAATGATGGTGATACAGATGAGCAAGATACTCAGCTGATGGAAGATGCATCTAGTCAAGTTGAAGGTCCAAAAATCGGTGAAGTAGAAAAGATGAAAAATGTAATCACTGAAGAATTCCCTGCCGATTTCTGGAGTATGGATTTTGATGGAGCTGTAAGTAAAGAAGGAGCAGGAGCTGGAGTCTGGATGCATAATCATCAAAACAGGTATTCAGAAAATCATTCCTACAAATTAAGTTTCCAGTGCACTAACAATGTTGCCGAGTATGAAGCTTTAATGCTCGGTCTAAAACTGTTGAAAAAAGTTGGTGCTAAGCAGATAATGGTAAGGGGTGACTCTGAATTAATAATCAAGCAAATTAAAGGTGAGTATGTTTCTAAACACCCGTGCCTTAGAGCCTACAGGAATGTTGTTCTCGATGCTTTGAAGTGTTTTAATGATGTTGACTTGCATGTAATTCCGAGAGGACAGAATATTCTGGCCGACAGATTGGCTACGTCAGCAGCCTCCTGCAAGATTCCTTTCCGCCAAACTCGTCCATACACTGTTGAGGTGAAATGCAGACCGACGGTTCCCGATAATATCAAGTACTGGCAAGTGTTTGGAAATGATGATCAGATAGAGGATTTTCTGCAATGCAAGAACAATTTTGAATGTACAAATATAGATTTAGAAGATGAAGACGAGAATGTAAATAATTCTGAGTTTGAAATAGATAGTGTGAATACTATAAATTTAGGAGTAGATATAGTAGATTCAGGAGGGTTAGGGGATGACGAAATGGATGCCGATGTTTTACAGTTGAAAAGCAATGTTTTACCTAGAGGTATTGTTCCCTTAGAAGACTTATTTGACAATAACAATGTAGCTAAAAAACCAAAAATAGAAGCACATGGACAAGAGGTAGAGGACTGTAATATAGGGACTGAAGAGAAACCTAGGATGGTCAAACTGTCCAAATCATTACCCCCAGAACAAAAGCTTAAATACATTGAGCTATTCAAAGAATATTCAGATGTTTTTGCCTGGGGCTATGAAAATTTGAAAGCCTATGATACCAGCATCATACAACACAAGATTCCCATAAAGGAAGACCAAAAACCATTTAGGCAGAAACTTAGGAGGATAAATCCCAAGTTGCTCCCTCTGATAGAAAAAGAAATCAAGAAAATTTATGATGCCAAGATCATTGTCCCTCTACGTTTCTCTAAGTGGGTTTCTAATTTAGTCCCTACACGGAAGAAAACCGGGGAAATCAGGCTCTGTATTGATTTCCGAAATCTGAACAAAGTATCCCTGAAAGATAATTACCCATTACCAAAAATGGACCACCTCCTGCAAAGAGTGGTCGGATCCAGTAGGATATCTCTGTTGGATGGTTTCTCAGGCTACAACCAGGCCCTATTTCACCCAGATGATCAAGATAAAACCACTTTTACCACACCATGGGGCACTTTCATGTACGTGAAGATGCCTTTCGGTCTGATGAATGCAGGAGCCACGTTTCAGAGGGCCATGGATATCGCCTTCGTGGAAGAATCTGGTAAGTTTATTGTCGTTTACTTAGATGATGTGACTGTGTTTTCCAAATCTGATGATGAACACCTGCGACACCTTAGACGAGTTTTCGAGAAATGTAGAAGGTTTGGAATTTCGTTAAATCCTAAGAAGTGTCTCTTTGGGTTAGAAGAAGGAAAACTACTGGGACACATCATCTCTAAAGATGGAATTAGAATAGACCCCAGTAGAATCGAGGCCATACTAAAATTAGAACACCCAAGAAACCTCAAAGAACTACAGTCTTTTATCGGGCAAATTAACTTTCTACGAAGATTCATTCCCAATCTGGCTAAACTCCTCCGAAACATTACAAACATGCTTAAAAAGGACGTAAAAATAAAATGGGACTCCGAGTCCAGAAAATCCTTCGAACAAGTCAAACGAGCACTCACAGAAGCCCCAGTTTTGATCAGTCCCGATTTCACTAAAGATTTTTATCTTTTTTCTTTCGCCTCTGAATATACTATAGCATCGGTGTTACTGCAGAAGAACAGTGAAGGGTATGAACATCCTATAGCCTTCTTTAGCAAAGCTCTAAGAGATGTTGCCCTGAACTACAATATCATGGAGAAGCAAGCTTTTGCTTTGGTAAAAGCCATAAAAGACTTCAGGGTCTACATTCTCCATTCCCACACCATAGCTTATGTTTCGAATGCGGTAGTAAAGGATATTCTAACACAGGACAACCCTGATGGAAGAAGGGGAAAATGGATTGCTGTAATTTTAGAATACAATATAGAGATTAAACCTACAAAACTAATCAAAGGCCAAGGCCTTGCTAAATTAATGGTTGATTCTAACGTCCAGGCTCTTGACATTAATTTTCTAGATGTTGCAGATGAACAGGGTGAGATGGCAACTCCAAACATTATAGAGGTATTTCTCAACTCTCCATGGTATGCAGACCTTATATTCATTTTAGAAAATTCACAAGCTCCCCCTGGTTTAACTAAGACTAAAGCTAGATTTTTAAAGTTGAAGGCTTTGAAATTCTGTATTTTGGAAGAAAATTTATATTGGAAAGACCCTGCAGGTATTCTTTTAAATTGTTTACTGAAATATGAAGCTGATAAAGTGTTGCAGGAGTTTCATGCAGGAGAATGTGGTGGCCATTTGAACTGGAAGGTTACATCCAACAAAATACTCAGAGCTGGCTTTTACTGGCCCACCCTGTTTGCAGGTGTACATTAGAAAGTAACAACATGTCACCAGTGTCAACTGTTTGAAGGCAAAAGGAAACTCCTTCCTTTACCTCTGAAATCTATATCAGTTGAGGCCCCTTTCCAGCAATGGGGGCTCAATTTCATTGGAGAAATTCACCCACCTTCTTCAGGTCAACACAGGTGGATTCTCACGGCCACCGATTATTTCACCAAGTGGATCGAGGCAGTACCAAGCAGGAAAGCCACTGACTCTGTTATTATCAAATTTCTTGAAAATAATATTTTACCTCATTTTGGTTGTCCTAGAAAGATCATTACTGACAATGCAGCTGCCTTTCGGTCGAAGAAACTCATAGATTTCTACAACGGGTACCACATTGGCTTGGGGCATTCCACAGCCTACTACCCTCAGGGAAATGGCTTGGCGGAATCTTCAAACAAAACTTTGGTAAATATCATCAAAAAAACATTGCAGGAAAACAAAAAATCATGGCACGATAAATTGGTATTTTCTTTATGGGCAGATAGACTGACCACCAAAAGGTCAATTGGCATGTCACCTTACCAGCTGGTCTATGGTACAAAGGAAATTTTCCCTACTTCTCTAGGAGTCCCTGTCATGAAATTACTTCAAGAGGTGCAAGCTGAGCCAAATGACTCACAGAGAAGAATCAACCAGATGATTCATTTGCAACAGACTAGAGAAGAAGTTTTCAACAAAACACAGGTCATCCAAGAAAACATCAAGAAGATCTTCGACAAACGAACCAAGGAAGATGATTTTGAGCTAGGATATCTGGTGTTGAGATGGGATTACAGGAATGAGGACAAGGGAAAGCATGGGAAATTTGACAACCTGTGGACAGGTCCTTACATGATCCAAGCTTTCAGAGGAAACAATGCTTTCTTGCTAAACAACGCCGATGGGTCAGATCTTCCAGGAGCACCTGTGAATGGCAGAATGCTAAAACATTATGTCCCACCTCAGTAAAATATTTGAAGAACTCACTCTCCATTGTACATACCAGTTTAATTTGCAATTTTTCACTTGCATTTTCTGAGTGGGGAACATTAGTCAGTCGGTTGAAGCGTGAAGAGAAGGCCCTAAGCTGCTGACCATTGTTTTTCCAAGTTTTGAGAATAAGACCAATTTAGGCTACTAGGCAGATATGTTCAGAATGACAGGAACCAGGATTCTTGGCACTTAAAAAGGTAAGTACCATTCCGAAGTGGAGCCGCTGTTATCACCCCATAAATTATGGGAATCAACTGATGACTCAGATATTATCTGTATCTAGTGTCTTTCTTGACAAATGATTTTTCATTCTGCAAATAATTTGAGAAAAAGAAAAGGAAAAAGAAAAGAAAAAAGAAAAGAAAAAAAAAAGGAAAAAGAAAAGAAAAAATAAAAGAAAAAGAAAAAGAAAAAAGAAAAAAGAAAAGAGGGCATAAAAGAATTGAAAAGAAAAAGCCCCATGCAATAATAGTAACTTGGCCATACCTTTCAAGCATGGCCAAGTTCTTTTAAATTTTAATGTTGATAGACTACTGAATAAATCTGACCAGACTGTCTAATCCTGGTCAGATAGCCCTTAGGTTAGATTAGTGAATAAATCTGACTAGACTGTCTAATCCTGGTCAGCTAGCCCTTAGGTAGAGTAATTTCTTAACCCGGTAGTTTAATCTGGGTTAATTGTCCTAGGAAAATAGGTTAGTATGTAGGATAGTTTCTTTACTGCTCCATTCCAATAAAACCATCTTGATGTTATGTGTGCACCAGGTCTCCAACGCTTAAAAGATAGTTTGGTCAAGGTCCCTTGGTGGTGTCTATGTGAAAAGTTTGAGAAAGACCCATAAAAATACTCTTATCCTAATTTTTTCCCAACTCATGTTTCTCCGCTTCCGATTCTATGTTCCATGCACTTTTCAACGGTCCAGATCGTGGCACCCAAATCTATGGCGCACAGAGCATTCCGGACCCCCCCGACCGTTCTTCTTTTAACCGGGCGGGGGGGTCCAGAATCGGTAATAAGAATCGCGCCGATCTGGACGGTCCAAGAACGAGCGCGTTGATCCACGACCCTAATTTGATTACGGACCCCCCCGTCTGTTTTGCCTTTAATGGAGGGGGGGGGTCCGGAATGGGTAATAAATGATGAGCTAAGATATGCGTCCAGGAAGCGGGCTCGCAGATCAACGGTTTACAATGGATTTCGGACCCCCCTTGATGTTCTGATTTTAACCAAAGGGGGGGGTCCGGAATGGATTTTCCCTTGGACAGGCCCCTTGTCATAGGTGGCACAAATCTATTGGTCCTGAAGTCTTTTCACCATATGCCATCTGACAACCTCCATCACTCAGGGACGTCATCCTCCACTGATGCCACTTGTTCCGCTTATTCCCGAGTGGTGTCCCATCCCATAATTACTGTCAATCCCTCACCCCTTTCACTCATGAACAACCCCTTATTGCGAATTTTACCACCAATCCCTGGCCGCCACGTCACACGTTCGTATGCTTTGGTCACCATCACATGCCACTTCATCCCAAGTGGCCCGTTGTCCATTTATTACAGGATAACATACCCATTATCCTGCTGACATGTCTCCCATGTTCGACCTACCCCAGTTTTGAATAAAACTACCATTATTCCCCTTTCATTTGTTATTCATCCATCGCGCCAGAAAACTTACCTCTTATTCCTCCATTGCTTCCCCGTCGCCTTCATCCACAGTCAGTCAACCCCAATAACATATTGTTTATTGCAGGTACTATTGCAGAGATGGCGCCAAAGCCGAGGCTAGGGAAAGGATAAGAGAATCCTTTTCTTCCTCCTCCTGTTGACTTGGACAAAATCCTGTTGGTGGATAAAGACAGGTTGATCATAGATACCATTTGCGACTTCAATTTTTCTGACCTCCAGTCATGGCTACGGGAAGTGTTCCTAGACCAGAGCAATGAGATTGGACTCTGGGAGTCTAATTTTTCCCTGTACCTTTTTCCCCAGATACACCACTTCCCGAATTCGCCCTCAAGTGCCAAGCACATTATATTCCTGACCAGAGGTTCGTAGTCTCTTCTTCCGGAGACGTCTTTTTCTTCATCACTCCCGAAGATATTAACCAAATTATGCAAATCCCCCGTGCCGATTCCGTTTCTCCTTTCAGTCTAGAGATCCTTACAGAGTTGTATCAAAAAATGACCTTTCCACAGAGAGCTCAAATTTTCGAGCTGTTCCTTCCCACCTCCGCTCAATACCCTTCCACCAATCCACCTTACCCTTCATCCATGTTCTCCACCAAGGGAAACCAGATCATTTCCTCTCTTTGCGCTCTGTTAGGATACTATTCTTACCAGTGGGTAGATGAGCCCATTCTGGGTTTCCTATCCATTTTCTCCACTGACGAAAAACCCACCACCCAGTTCGATTTCAGTACCTTCTTGGCCGACAATATTCATGAGCAGTTCATGAACTTTGGCATGGAGGGCATGTTTAGATATTTGTCCATATTGGCCTACATGTTTGTTTTTTATCAAGCCGATAAATTCAGTTTTTCTATGCAGAAAATGGACACAGATGGAAAGCCTCAGCCAGTAATAGCATGGACCTCTTTGTTGAAGCGTAACTCTGCTGAATATGACTTCAAAGCATTCATTGATCTATTTTACCAACCTGTGGTAAGCATGTTGAGCGGCAGGCCCGAGCCTCGCATCAACGACGAAGTCCAGAGAATTTTCCATCTCTCGGATAATACAAAAACTGGGGACTGGTAATTGTATCAGAACCACACCGAGATCAGAGTTTTCGGGTGCGAATTGTCACCTTACAAACTACCTCAATATGTGCCGGTAATAATCTTTGCGTTAGAATATATTAGGCAGATAATGAATTCAGATGACATTCATTTTGTTTCCCTGAAGAAGAAGTGACAATTGAGAATCAAGGGGCAGATTGGTTCTTTCATCTGCAATAGTCGAGGTGCCAGGGAAGAAGCGGACAAAATGTTGAAGGAGATGAAATTCTTTACGAGTTTCACATGGCACTATGATCCATACGGAATCATTTCAGAAATGTGGGTGAAAAATAAAAACATCCCATATGCTCATGAGGCCAAGCCAGAGATCGAAAAATTTGCAAATCAGACAGTGTGGGTGCCTGACACTTTGGTTGAGGTGGAACAACAGGTTGAAGTGGAGCAGCAGGTTCCCTTGACAACTGTGCAACAAACTACCATGCCACAGGTTCCTAAGGAGAAGAAGCCTCGACAGGAGTCATCTCCACCTGTAACGGAGGTATCATCAGAAGAGTTCCAAATGCACACCAAGAGGCCAAAGACAGTTTCAACGTCTCGCACGACAGTAGAACAAGAGGTCCCGCCTACCACAGTAACTACCCTAGTGATCAAGCCGGTCATTTTACCTTTTGTTTCGAGCCATCATAATGAAATCACAATAGCGATACCAAAGAAATCCATAGATTCTCCCCTAAATACTCAGCCAAGCAAAACTGGGCCCAAGTTGGGCATTTTCGAGAAGTACGAATTGATCAAGAAAAAGAACCAGACCCTCACYAGCAGTACTTACGCCCAGTTTTGGAAGCATTCATCAACTGCACAGCACAGGCTGCTATCTGCATTTGATACARAAAAGGGAAGAATGCACATGGCCTACCTCCAAGCCCAGGTACCGGATCCCAAAGTGATCTCAGACTACAAGAGGGCCACCTTCGAATTCCAGGCAAAGGATGTGCACCCAGAAGATCAGATGGATCTGCACAAACAAACAGGGGAGATGGTTTTCCACACATTAGCACATGCTTCAACTTCTGCAGCAAAATTCCAGGTATCGTTGAACAATGCTCAGACGCAGCTTAAGCTGGAAAAGATATCATCTTTTGCGAAGGACAACAGAATCAAGACCTTGGAGGAGATGGTTTTAAATATCGGCTATGATCCGTCAAATGTCAAAGTTGCAGAAGAGATGATAAATAAAAAGAATGCAGACATCAAATCCTTAATAAATAGCTGAAGCTCCCACCCACAGAGGACTCACAGGTGAAGGAGATAGCAGAGAAATAAGGTGAGGGGGATGAGATGCTAAAGTTGCTCATGGAGCAGAATGCTCAGCGCAAGGAAATGGAATCTGAGATGGAAAAATTATTGAAAGAGAAAGAACAGATGAAGCCGATGGAAGGMATTACATTGAGTGCTATCCCCATTGCAGGATTGAGAACTACAACAGTGACAGCAATTCCATCAGCAACACCAGTGACATCACAGGAGGGAACAACTGATCTCACCAAATCCCTGGAAAAGATGAACCTACAAGAGACTGAAATCAGCAGGCTTAAGAAAGAAKTTAAGAATCTACAGGAACTCAAAACTTCTTTCCAGTCCAGTCTCTCCAAAGAGAAACAGGTAACTGAGCAGCTAAAGAAGGAACGATAATAGCTCCAAAAGCAAACCATGGCAGGAAAGACTTTGGCTGAAGTCAAAGAAAATGTATGGACAGATATCACAAAGTCCATCAATGAGATATGGCCCATGATCCAAATTATGTTTGAATAGAATGAGTTTCTCCAGAGGAGAAAACAGGCCATTGAGAAAATTAGAGTGGAATTGGGGGACAGACCAACTCAGGCTAATGATATCATCAAATTACTCAATTCCAAAACCAGAGAAGAGCTAGAAGAGCTGAAGATAGAAGACAGAACAGAGACAATCCTTGAGGTCAAGAGGGTTTTGACCAAGAGAGGATTAATGCTGCAGCTCGAAGAGAAGGTTCAGATAATGGACCAGGGGGAACAAAAGTTTTTCAATAAGATTGATGCTCTCCAAAAGAAAGGCTTACCTAGTATGAAGGTCATTAATGATAAACTAATGACACTCCCTGATCACAAGAAGAGATTGGTGGAAGTGTCCAAAGACAATTCAAAGTTTGTAGGCATTCAAGGGAGCATCACTGGCAAAGCATTCCTGGATGCCCTTCAATTGGACATCAGTATCCAACATGAGATTCGATACATTTTCCTCACAAATCCCACGTTTGCTAAATATATGGAAATGGATGAAGTGTATCGGAGACTACTCAAAGTCACAGTGCCTAGTCATCTCAGATGGGAAGAACTTTGCGATCTTCTCGATTACCATATGAGCTGTCCAGGTCCAGTCACCTGTCCAGTCTGAAGAGGTTACACCTCGCCAACGACCTACCCTAGAAATTCCGCATGCAGTTGTACCGAGTCATCAAGCAATTTTGTTTAGTTAAATTAGTTAGGCTAAAAATAGAATGAGCACGTCCTGATCCGTTATGACAGGAACGTTTGTAATTTGAATTATAAATACTTCACCTTTCGAAGTATTGAGGGTTGTTGATCTTTACACCCTGACGCTATCAGACTATAACCATTTTTGAAGAAGATATGCCATTAATAAAGAGGAAGCATTTTACAGGATTCTTGCGTGTATTCACTGGTGATGTTTATTCTCTAAGTTGAATGTTTTTCTTGCTTTGTGATCAATTTGTTTTCTGAAACTAATCTTTAAAAGTAACATATGTTGCAGGATTTATCTTAGATACCCTATTTCTGACTTTAAAGGTTTTAATGTTTATCTTCTAAGGTTTTCAATTAAGGAATTCTTAACTGCTTCTTAGTTGAATGGTCTTTCTCATCTTTTCTTCTGTCCATCATTTAAACTATTAAAGATCCAATGAGTATATTATCTCGCCCTGTGGAAGTATTCCTTTACGTTTATGGTTTGTATCTCATGTTGATTATAACACAGACCCCATAGCCCAATGGAGGTGTAGACTGTCTCAACCAATTCATAAACATTTTACAACAAAACCTACCTGTTTCTTTACCTAGCCTAACATCTGAAGTTAAAAAAAAAAAAAAAAAAGCTAAATCATATAGAGAGATCCCTCTCTGAAGCTGGAAGGGCTAGATTCTCAACTTTAAAAGTGGTTGGATAAAGTTACCTTTGTAGATTTCTTCTGTTTCAACCTCTAGGAAATTTACCAAGTGCTAACAACCACCACTCATATCTGGGATCATATCCATGAGTGGCATAGACAGAAGAGGTTGATTAAGACCCCTATACCCCAAAACTTTCTTTTATAATGGTTCCTTAAGTATTTGCATGCTCCTATCTCAAAGGACATTGTTGCTTCCAGGGTTACCACTAAGGAAGAAGCAATATTTAGATCCCAACAGTTAGATTTGATATATGCTTAGTCTGGGATGTTATACCACCTTCTCCACGACGCACTGCGGTCGACTTACGACCTTAGAAAAAATCCCATACCTCATGCCAATGGCATTGTAGGTACCACTGATGTAAATTCCACATAATTAGTGACAAGCCATTTGAAAGAGTTTTCTCTAAACCAGTCTGCAAGAGGGCCAACTTTGTCTATGTCTTCCAACCCCACTCAGTCGGCAGATGTACATTCTGTGAAAATTTCGACAAGCCGAAATGGTAACCAACAACCAGGTGGGAATAAGAAGAAAGGACGTAATAATCATAAGGGTGGGAAAAATTGTAATAAAACCAAGGGAAATGATAATAATAAGAAGACAAATAATAATGTCGGAGAGGGAAATGGAGAAAGACGTAAGGTGAAATTTCCTTGTAAGCTTTCATAGACGATCACATTACCCATTTGTGCCACAAACTTGTGGAAGCTGTGAGGCTATTCTCTCTACCACCCACCATGCTGATGAATCCATTTCCACATAACCATCACATGGCCTCGAGTTCTTCAAACACCAGAAATGCGGATGGTGGGAGTCAAAACCCACCATTGCAAGATGGCGACCATTTATGTATCAATATGGTTGATGAAAAAATCAATGTGGCCACTTGATCTCGAGATTATATCTCTTCACAAGATATTCATGGTCTAGAATATCCTCCTCCTCCTCTAGAGATGAACTTACATATTGAAAAACCAGAGCCACCACCTCTTATTCCAAAAGGAGTACTCAAGCACTCTACCCACAATCCAAATGCTAGAGTCGCCCATAACTACTCTATTGTTGAGGACCTGGGTCAAACCCCTTGTGCGATGTTGGCTTTGGAGGTATTCTAGACATGTCCTTCACAGAGGAATGCCTTTCTATCTACTTTAGGATCTATAGAACCCAGTGGCTCAAAATTTATCAAGTTTGATGTCATGGATGTGAAGCCTCGCTTGCCTTACCATGTGGCTTTCCAAATTCACATGGAGTACTCAAAGTATACCATCAAACATGCAATTGTTAATGGAGGCACTGTTATGTGTGTGATGTCCCTGATCTGTTGGAAATATCTCGGTTCTATGACCCTTTCTAAGTATTTGAACATGTTGACTTCTTTTGATGGTCATCCCTTCCACCCTCATGGTATTCTTCCTTCCTTTCCATTCCAGTTAGGTGGGAATATGGTAAAGGTGGAGGTAGAGGTAGTTGATATGCCTCTTGATTATAAGTTGTTACTAGGATGCAATTGGATCTATGCTATGGTCATCGTCATATCATCCATCTTCCGTACTCTTTGTTTTCCTCATGAAGGGAAGATCATGATGATCGACCGATTATCCTTTACGTACGCTAGTCCCAATTCATCTATTGGACAGTCGATCCTTTTGATCGAAAATTCTCAGCTGGCAACTGATAATATTAGTGTCAGAATGTATTCTTCCGTCATGGGTACTTTTGACTTCACGACATCAATTCACCATGTTTACACCATGTCCAGTAGGATCATTTCCATAAGGAGGTCCATTCCTTTCTGCACTTCCTATTTTAGTGATCCATGGACTCTACCTTCCCCAACTTCGTCTTGTGAGGGTCAGTCGCATACTGACATTATATCACCAACCTCTGTTAGTCATGTTGGAGATTGGTCGACAACCTCTACTAGTCATGTTGAATACCAACAACCAACCACTGCAAGTCATGTTGGGGCCACAAATCTAGCCATTTCTAGTCACATTGCACATACATCCCCAACCTCTGCTATTCATGTTAGGGATTCATCACCAACCTCTGCTAGTCATGTTGGATATTTACTACTAGCCTCTACAAGTCATGCTAAGAGCATGTCACCAGCCACTGCAAGTCATGTTGGGTGCATTCATATGATTGAGAAGCCTAGACATGTAAGACATAAGCCCAAGTTCCTTTGTAGGCTTTGCAAAGGAGATCACTTTACTAGTTTGTTCCATGCTATTTTTGTGGTACAAGAAGTGTGGTATTTGCTTGGGGGCCCTTCGGGTTCTAAGTCATCTTTGGCTTCCAAACCTTCTTTTCTTGATATAGAATTCATTCCAATGCAATCTTCGGCTAACACCCCTCTTTCTTTAGGGGCTAATTCATCCCTTGACCTTGTTTTCTCACATCATGTTCAACCAACGGTCATGTCGATGCAATCTTCGATCGACACCACTCCTATTTTTGGGAGTGATGTATCTTTTGAACTTGTCATATCGCATCCTATTCAACCAATGATTGAAGAAGTGGTCATGTCGATGCAATCTTCGGTTGATCCCACTCTTCTCTTGGAGAGTGACAAGCCTAAGGTAGTGACATTGCCAATGCAATCTTTGGTCAAACCCAATCTTCTTTTGGAGGGTGATACGTCCTTCGACCATGTCCTTAGCATCTCTAGTTTTGTACCTTCTTCACTAGGGATCATTCCACTCTCTTCGAGTATGCTCCCTCAAAGTCCTAGGGTGGTTTCCTTTGATTGGAATGATCTTATAGAGCCTCGACTTCCTTCTTCTACACCCTTCCAGATAAGGAGCATTCTTCGATATATTCTAGATAAGGTAACCTATGCAAGTATTTTATCCTCTACCTGAAAAGATTTGGGTTTTCCCAAGCTTGTGTCAGGTCTTTGTAAACTTTTTACCTTTCACAGAAGTCCTGCACGGGAGCCTTGGCCTCCCCCATTACATGCTGCTAAGAATAGCATCCACGAGTCTAATTTAAGCTCTTTTCCGACTCGTCTAAAAAATGAAAATATTGTCAAGTGACTTGTCCCTTTCACACTCATTAAATTGGACTTGAAAGGTCACGAGTCTTAGTTAAGCTATTTTCCAACTCGTTTTCAAAAAGAGAAAAGATTTCCGAGTGATTTTTCCCTTTCACACTCGTTAAATTGGACTTGAAAGGTCGCGAGTCTTGGTTAAGCTCTTTTCCGACTCGTTTTCAAAAAGAGAAAAGATAGTCGAGTGAACTTGTCTCTTTCAAACTCGTCGATTGGATTTGAAAGGCYGCCTATTTGGAATCCATTTTTCACACCAAGTAGACTAAATGTCATAAAAAAGGAATTTTGTTTGCATCAAGTTGTGATTGCATATCATGCCCTTGCTTGCRGTATTGAGCCTTTAGCCAATTCTCACTTTGTGTTATAAACCATTTGCCTCAGCAGTTTTTGCATCCTCAACCAAGCAGAGCCTTGTTTATATCCTTCACAATTTGTCACCCTATACCCAGGAGGGAACATTCCCCTGAGTGTCCATCTCTTGCATGCATCTCCTTGCATTGAGAATAGGTATGTTCCACTGTTGGAACTAGTTTTGCTTACTTGCGACACTCGTTTCCTCCTCTGTATCATAGCAGTAATTTGTCTATGAAAAAAAAAAAAATGATGGGCAGTAAGGGAGTATTATATTATATTGGCAGTAGTCGTGTTGCCTTTGAACAAAGCACAAAGTTATTGAGTCCATTTGTCACCATAATTTTGGGTTTAGCATGGACTTAGGAAGCTGAGCTCGTTACAGATTCTTCTCTATCGATTGGTTACTCTTCCAATCCCTATGGAGAATATCATTGATGCCTCCTGCATCTCATGGTTTCATCATTGAGTATATGCTGCCAGAGTCTTCCATATGTCTCATGCTCTTGTTCAAAGGAATTCTATCAACCTGTTTCGACCACTTCTCAAAAATCTTGACTTTGCATGTCGTCCATACCCTCAATTTGTCTTAGAGTCACATGATACTATAGTCCTATCATGCACCCTGGCCCTACTTTCATCATTGGTAGGTAACCTTGAATCCAACAGTCAAAATTTCATCATTGGTCATTGACTGGGTGGCTTCCCTTGTGTTCAATGACAAGACATCTATTCAGACATTGGTATTCATGCAGTGTCTTAGATTCCATTAGCCTTATTGGTGGTTTCATCTCCTTTTTCAGTAGTTTTCATCATTGGCTGCTATTCAGAGGTTCTTTTTCGTGTACCGCTTGCACTTGGAACACACGAAAGACGCACAGGGTCGTTGGTTCATGAAAATGTTCTTTGTCCGATTTCCACCAAATCATGAAGCTCTTGATTTGTACCTCATGTTGACTGATGAGAGATGCCTTAATTCTCTCCTTTCAGTGGGTCTCCTTCCATCGACTTCAGCTCATCTATTATGGAAACGAGACCTAGAGTCTTAATAGTACCTTGAGGCTTGCAGTCATTAGTGGAAGACTCTCTCGCCATTGACAGTTGGGAATACATTAATGTCTCATGATCAATGGATTCTTCAGGTGTTCGACACCAACTCCTTTATTCCCACTTGTAAGAATGTACTTTGTGCCTTGATACCTACTTTCATTATCGGTAGGCTATCTCATGTTTTTTAATGGTATACCTCAATGACCGATAATAAAATGATGTTTCATTGTGTTTGACCTCAACTCCTTTATTCACATAATGTAGACTTGCACCCTTGGAGGATTGTGTAGAAGACTTGAAGACATCACTATGTGGCTGTAACTTTCCTGAGTTGTTTCTTCCTTTTCATTGGACCAGTACCTACATGACTTCAGTGACCATGGGGGATTAGATTGTAATCCATTGTATATATATATATCTTCAGATTGGTTTTGAGATTGGTTTTAATAGGCCTTGTTCATGACTATGACAAATTTTGGCATGTAACCACATTTGTATTTTCCTATTCATGTCCACAGACACTTGTTTGGTATATTTTCACATGGATATGTAGTGTAATTCTTTCAGCAACCATGTATGCAAAGTCAGTACAAAATGTAATGAGAAACTAGTTCATCCAGCTGGTTCCCCATCGCTCCACTTCCGGGTTGTTTATAATGTATTTTGGCCATCGCAGATACTCCTCTAACCTCAGACATTAGGGGGCATTTGTTATAGAAATATTTTCCTCACCCTATGAAATCCTGCACAAAATCCCTTTTTCCATTTCCTTATGCAGACTTATCATCCCTGTTTGATAAATCCATAGCTAAAAACACAAAATTTTCCACATGTATGCACCTTGCCTACTATACAACATGCATATATGCTGGCTGCTCCAGTACAACCCACATACATCAGGATTTGTGCCAAAAAATGAAAATTAAGTGTCGGGTTTCTATGTCACAACAAGATATCTACGATCCTTGGCCTTCCATATACTGGAAATGTTCTGAATCGACCCTTCAGTTCCATTTGAAGGCTATAAATGGGCCAATTCTGAGCTATGGAAAAAAGGAGAAAGAATTCAACTTTGAGAGAAAAATTACTCTGGAAAAATTATTACTTCATATTGAGTCTGCATCCATTTGTCCTTTAAGTATGAACACATTGTTCATTCCCCAAGATATTCCCTTATTGATTGAGAACCTAATTGTATCTCTTCTATGAGATTGCCTTTGGTGGAGGCCCAGTTGGAAGGAACTTAGATTCTCGTTTCTGAACCGTGATGACACGAAAGTCTACAATATTTTCACTTCTACTGATCATTTATTAATAGAAATACTCATTTCCTCTCCAATTGATATCTTGAAAATATATGAGTTATTATCCATGGGCGTATTTGTTATGTATATTAATGGATTATGCTATGTAATGTGCTAACCTTTTATATAATCACCATATGCTTGATTTTCTTGTTTGTTGAGAACTGGTTGCAGGTATAAATATTTGGGTCAAAGTGATCAACAATGGACATCATCTAACATCTGGACGAGGTAGGCATCTTTATTATCTCGCTTGCATATTGGTTTATATAGCATGTTTTTGGGATAGAGTTTATTTATGAAGTCATATCCGTCTGTTGTGGTCCACATTATCAAGAGTGACATTAAAAATCCACGTCACTATGATATTATAGCCTCTGAGGATATCCAACTTCTACTACCAGCTAAAATATCTTAAGTGTCGAAGGCCAAATTAAATGTTGGTCATTGATCTAAGATCCTACATAATATTTATTGACCATTCAATCAAGTACAGTGGAAGAATAGAGTAAGCATGAGGTGTTAACTGACAACAAGTGGTCACTTCCATTATATGACTTATTCGGTAGGTAAAAACGCCTGAGGAATTGAACTACTTCAAAGTTGGAGTTACCCATAGTCCTGTAGTGTCAGAGCCCCGAAATAAGATCTGACCATTCATTGAGGAGGAAGATCCACGGTCAAGATACAAAAGCACAAAGTAATGTGCATGAATATTAACCTGGTGGAGGCAACATACTTTTGATATGAACCATTGGATGGTGCAACTACATGGAAAACATATAAACTATACATACTTCAAAAAAATTTAGTCTGGGAGAGTTGGAAGGTTATAAAATAAAAAAACTCTAGAAGCCGGGAAATACCAGAGGAAACGATAGTCATCCACATCACAATTAAATCCCAGCCATTGGATAAGGATAAGAAAATTGTGAGAAATGATTCTTTTAAAAAGAATGATCGAACCATTGATCTGAAACCATGATCAATGATGAGGATTAAAGAATGTGAATCAAAGTTGCTTGATGTGTAACACCCTAGAATATATCACTTCGGAAATAAAAAGATTTTTTTGTAAGAGAATAAACATTCCAGAGCATCGAAGCCTAGAGAACATGGTTCCAACATTAGACATAAGGGGGATAGAAGAAAAAAAAGGAGGGAGGAATTCGGAAGCACGGAAGATGTGTTACCAACAATAGTCATATAGTAAGATAAGGAGCTTAAATATAAAGCACAAATGAAGAACAAACCCGAGGTTACGATCCCACGGTTATTTGAACATTGGGTTGAAGGAAGCACCTCATACATAATTCATTTCTATAAAAAACTTAAGGTCTGCAGAGTAATTCAACAGAGATTAAGACCTATAGAGTAATGTGACATGGATTAACCATAAAAATATAGAGAGCGGGTAAAAAATCGAATATAATATGTTGACAAACTTGGGAATGCAACAGAAGCATGGGAATGATATAATGAGTTGATCCATATATGTGATCAACTCATGTATATGAAATTCGAAAATTCGAATCAAGATTAATCTTCTAATTAAATTCAGAAACTTAAATGAAGAGGTGCAATGGTTCATGTCAAAAAGACACAATGGTTCAAATCTTATACCTATTGAAATACTATATAAACCAGAAGTCATGGTGAATCTAAGAGTGTCTTGGTGGATATATATATAATGGATTGAATGGAATTTCATTCTATCATGTTAGTTCCTGTTTATAAGATGAGTCTTGTTATGAGGGTTGGATTCCTCATTTCTTAGTTGGATATGAGAACTATAAGTTGGGTCTTGTATCAAAGAGTTGGATCTCTCATATTTAGTTGAAGTTGAAGATATTAAAAGATTGATTTTATTTGTGTTCATTCAAGTTAAAAAAATAAAAGAAAGATATTTTATCTACTTCATACAGTTTGTGTTACACATGTTTGTGAAAAAATAATTGGTTTGCTTATATCTTATTCAGTTAATTTAGTTAATCTATGAAAGTGTGAAAAACAATCAAAAGTTTTAGACACTGATTCACCCTGCCTCTCATTTTCAAGTGTATATTTCAACACATGTCAGTACTAGAGTTGGGTACAAATTCCAATGTCATATCAATGTTAATACATTGCAAACAATGTTTGAAGCAAAATTATAAGAACATTGCAAAAATATTGTCAATATTCTAACAACACTTTAGTCAATCTATAATTTAGAGTGCCATGTGGTAGGCTTTGCATTCTTAAAAAAAAAAAAATCTCATAAAAAAGATGATGTTATGGTGGAAATCGAGTGATGTTTTTGGCTTCTTGAAAACTCTATTGATTTTCAAAAAAGAAATACATGTTCGATGATATGTTGTTAGTATTTCGACATGGTGATGCTAGAATTTTGACATGGTGTAATGTTAGAATTTCGACACGGTACGACACTAGAATTCTAACATCCAAGGAAATTTAAAAATTATGAAAAGTAAATCCACCATTTGTTTTCATCAAACACTAAGGGGCCTACAAAATGTAATGTATAAGCCTCTCTAACCAAGAGTTTATATTTCAATTTCCAGTGCTTTAAAAGAAATCTTTACTTGTAGTTAATGTTTTCATGAATTTGTTAATGTAAACTTCAAAAATCTATTTAAAAGAGAGAAATAAATCAATTAATTAAAAGAAAATACTATGCAAATATAGTATTGTCCTAAAATAATGTATATTTCTCATTTATCCTATAAACAAGAATGTGTGATACTAATTACAAGTCTCTATATAGATACATTGCCAAACTCTAGCAAATATTATTTAGATAAGTCGAATAGAAAGAAATTTCAAGATATCAAAAGAGAGGTGAGATGACCATATTGTCTAATATAAAGTTATTATGAAGGGCTCTTATATATACACAAAGACACACTTGATAGAAAATATATCAAATCCTTGGGAATTCTATGAACATTATCTTCATGAAAACCCATTTGAGAGAGATAAATATGCGTTTACACATGAATTCTCCATTATGTAGAGTACAAAAGGATTACTATAATGGAGCTTCTTGCTGCAAACCTTGATAAGAAAAAAAATACAAAAAAATATTTTGGATCAAAAATATAAACCTTGATGATCCAGATGGATGTCGGTGGCCTCCCACCTATTCCAACTGGCTCATTTTGGTAGTTTTCCAGTTCGGTAGTTTTTTCCTAGTTTTCGGGTCCTTGATTTTCGAAGCCATTTTGAGGCCCTAAACAATATTTTATGGATTTCCACAAGAAAAATGTCTATTCCTCGGATAGGCCTTTCCAACGGGCTATCATGCGCCTAAAACAGAGATCATATGCAAAATTTATGACCCTGGGAAGTTGATGTACTAACTTACCCAAACGGGGCCCACATGACTTTTGGTGCTTCATCTCATAGGGTTAGGTTTTTATATGTCTAGGGTTTTTGAAATTCCTTTTTATTGTAAAAAGTCCCTGAGAGCCTCATTGTAATGATATTCTGGAAAATGAGCACATCCGTCACATCTCTTCTAAAAAATAAGCCACCACCATTCTAGCAATCTTTTTTTCCACTGCATTTTATAGTTTCAGCTTATTTCCTTATTGAATAGAAACCAATTTTATTGTATATTTGTTATTATGTGTTAGGAATATTTTGATAATAATTTGTATTCATTTCATTCTTCTCATAAAATCTGGATCATTGGTATCAAACTGGTCTTCTCCTTGTCATTCTTAATGCATGTCCCCAACGAGGTCAGGGTACAAAGAATTGTGTCTCGAGCTTGTTTCTCTTGAGGAAAAAATCTCTTGCACTCCCAAGAGACCTCTCATGGTGGGAGAAAAGAAACACGATGGGAGAGGATATCCCTTCAAAATTTTTCTCGAGGAATCCCTCACGCAACAGAGGAACGAAATGATGGATAGTTTTGCGCAAATCCTTCGACGACTACCAACAAGGGATGCATCTTCCTCAAACAGCGGTGCTGCCCCCTTCAAGGTACAAATCAACTTCGATATTCCTATATTTTTAGGTCAGATAGACACATATGCTATAGAAAAATGGTTGAATCTGCTAGAAGGGTATTTCTCTATCCATAACTTCTCGAATAGAGAAAAGATTACTTTTGCGCTCCTCAAAGTCATTCCCCATGTCAAATATTGGTGGGAATCTTTCTGTGAGTAGAAGGAAACAGAGGAACCTTCATTATTTATAGTCATGGTCACCAGGGAGTCCTTTAGGGATGCTATTAAGGAAAAATACTACCCTGTTGGAAGTTATGACAACCTGTATACAAAATGGACCACACTGCGGGAGGGAAGAGACCAAGTAGTGTATGAGTTCACAAATATCTTCCATAACTTGAGCACTAAGATGGGTATCAAATATTCTGAGCGACATATGGTGCTCAAGTATCATGGCGGTCTACATAGATACATCTAGGTTTAAATGAAGTTTTTGGACATCTCATCCTTGGGCGTAGCCTACCGATATGTCGTCAAAATAGAGAAGAATATCAAACAAAAGACGCATAAATTTGGGCCTAGGAACCCCTCAAAGAAAAATCCAGGAAAGGGTGACCCCAACTCGCATAACAAAGGATAGAAAAAATACGGATTGCCTCAGGAAAACCAGTCTAGGCCACAAGCAAAGAAGGACACCGGAAAGAGAAAGAAAGATACCGAGAAGTGGTGCAAATTCCATAAGAGCCCCTGACATAACACTGTTGATTGTCGCTCAAAGTAGTCATTGGTGGCTGAGGTGAAATCCTCTTAATCAGATGCAGGTTCTGACCTTGAGTCAAAACCAAAAAGGGGGAGATGAATCATTGATGCAGAACCCAGTGCTACCGTTTCTACCACCAAGCTCCAGCTCGGTGAACCAGATGAGCCAGAGGAAGGAGAGCACCTTTTTCATTCATAGATGTGGGTGAAGTGTACCCCACTGCACTTCATCATTGATAGAAGTAGCTAGAAGAACCTCATCTCAGCAGATATTTTCAAGCGACTCATCCTTCCAACAACGTCGCACCCACAACCCTACACCATAGGATGGCTTTGCCAAGGAAGCAACATTCGTGCCAACCAAGAATGTCACCTATCATACGACATCAATCCCTTAAAAGAAGAGTTATTTCATGATGTTTCCCCTCTCGAAGTTTGTAATTTTAATTTTGGCCGACCATATTTATGGAAATGCCATGTTGTATATGAGTCTAGGACTCGTAGTGTTATTATTACTTTGAACAAGAAATTGTATAGGATACCGGAGGCAGACCCACCTAGTGCTATTTCCTTGATCTCTTCCAAGCAATGCAGGAAGGTCATCTCTCAGACGAGAAATTTTGTCTTCTTTGTGTTTCACTCTCAGAATGAGAGAAAGATCGCAACCACATCTAGGGTCTCTAGGTCCGACCTCTCCACACAACAAAAGAAAGTGAATAAGGTCGTGGAATCATACTCAAATATCTCCTCCTCACCTACTGGGGTACTTCTACACTATCATGTCAAGCACCCCATCGATCTTCCCCCGATGCACCACTGCCCATTGGGATAGTCTACCATTGCTCTATGTTAGAGAATGAGGAGATCAAGTGACAGATCCAAGAAACTCTCCACAAGGGGCACATCCAACCCAACTCATCACCCTTATGGGAGCCCAATCATGTTGGTACAGAAGAAAGGAACTTGGTGACTCTGCATTGATTACTGAGCCCTAAATAAAATCACAGTCAGAAACCAGTACCCAATTACCTTAATCAAATACCTCCTTGATCAGCTCACGGGGGCCAAATACTTCAGTAATATTGATCTCAAGTCTAGATACCACCAGTTCTTGATAGAATAGACAGATGTATGAAAACCTCCTTCAAGTCAAAGGAAGGTCTTTTCTAATGGTTGGTCATGCCATTTGGCTTGAAAAATGCTCCAACCACTTTCATGAGGATGATGGACGATATCCTGTGACCATTCACCAATAATTTTGTAATGGTGTATCTAGATGACATTCTCATTTATAGCAAGACTTGGGAAGAACACTTGGAGAATATTCAACAGGTTTTGCACACCCTAAGACAACACAAGCTATATGCCAACTTGGAAAAATTCTCCTTCGACATAGACAAGGTCCATTACCTAGGCTACATTGTTGATCAACATGGTTTACATGTGGATCCATCCAATATCCAAGTCATCTGTTACTCGCCAACCCCAACCACACTCACTGAGCTTTGGATATTCTTGGGCCTTGCCAATTTCTACCGCAAGTTCATGTTGGGATTCTCCCATATTGCATGGGCTCTCAACCAAGTAACCACAGGTGGTGGTAAGGAGAAATTTGTGTGGGGCCAATCCCAACAACAAGCATTCGATGATTTGAAGAAATTCTTGTGCTCATCCCTAGTACTTTCACTACTGGACCTACAACAACCCTTTGAGATCGAGACAGATGCTTCAGACTATGCCGTGGGCACCATTCTCACTTAGCACAACCACCTCATGGCCTATCATAGTGAAACATTAGCATATTTTGTCTTTAATTACCCTACTTATGACAAAGAAATGTATTCCATTGTGAAATCTTGTCACCAATGGAGACATTACATTCTTGGGAAGGAGATAGTCATCCACACTGATCATAATCCACTGCATTTCATGCAAACACAAGGAAAATTACAGAATGACCACCATTAAAAGTGGTCCACATACTTGCAGCAATTCCACCTCAACATCAATTATAAAACAAGAAGCACCAACCATGTAATTAATTGCCTCAACTGACCACCAATCATGACACTCACCATGGTGCTAGAATCTTGCGACCATGAAACATTCTACTAGCCGAAAATTTGATAGGAGGTAATAAATTATATCAGGTCCTACACTACTTGCGTTATTTCCAAACCAAACACTAAGAAAGAGGGCCTATACACCCCTCTTCCTACTCATGATAGGCCATGGGAATCCATATCCATGGACTACATGTCATGCCTCCTGTCCACCAAGTGAGGAAATGACTATGTTTTTGTGGTTGTTGATCGCTTTTCTAAGATGGTGATTATTTCCGCCTGCAAGAAGATCATCACAACAGAGGCCACTTCCAAGCTCTTCTTTGAACGAGTCTGGGTACATTTTGGAATCCCACAAACCATTGTCTCAGATCGGGACAATCGATTTATCAACACATTCTGGTCGATTTTATGGTCATTGTCGGACACCAAGCTAAACAAATCCAAGACCTTCGACCCCAATATAGATGGCCAAACCGAGGTCGTAAATCGAATAATCATGCATATCCTTCACATTTATAGTTCCAAGAACCCTCGCACATGGGATGATAGTATTCCCTATGTCCAACATATCTATAACCGAGCCTTGCATAGCTCAATTGGCCACAACCCCTTTCAGGTGGGGTTGAGATTCCAACCATTGGGTCCCATAGATGTTGTACTAACCCTTGCTGTCACATTGGCCGACGCATATCCTACTCCAATTGAAGGTGAAAAAGACAACAGGTTCATTGAGAAGATCTAGCACATCTGTCAACAGGTTCAAGATATCCTACAGAAGTCCAATGAAAAGTACAAGCAGTGCCATGATCAACACTAGGCGCCACATAAGTTTTAGGTGGGCGACAAAGTTTGGTTTCATTTTAAAAAATAACTCCTTACCGGACCCCATAGGAAGCTTCACACACTCTGTTATGGGTCATACACCATCACCAAGGTTGTGGGTGATAATGCTTTTGAGCTCAACATTCCTCCTTTCCTTGGCCTACACCCAATGTTCAACGTGGATCTCATTCGACCTTATTTCCCACCATTATAGGACACCTCCAAGATAGTAGAAAAATTGACACCAAAAAATATCAACCTTGAATGGATACAAAAGGAATCAATTTATCATATTGTGGACAAATAGATCAATGGCACTCACCAGCAAAGGATCCAACTTTATCGAGTTGTCAAAGTAGGGCAGCTCTTGCACCAAGGCAAGTGGCTCACCCGGGGCCAAATTCAACAAAAATTTTCTCATCTAATGGGGGAAATCAAAGAAATGGATACCATTTAT
>JASDQU010101667.1:359665-396530 GCA_032191745.1 Picea mariana
ATAGCACTCCTGCAAAGGGGTGGAAAAGCGTTGTAACGCTTCTCAGACATGGTGGAGGGGCGCCAGCGCTCCTCAGGTAGTGTTAGAGGAGCGTTCCCCTTCCAAAGCCTTGATTATGAAGCCCTCCAAAGTGTTAAGAGATGTTTGACTTCAGTAGACCAATTTCCTTCCTTCACACTGAGTAAATGAGGTGTCGTAAGTGTCTCTGTGATGTCGTCATTAGGGTAACATAATCCAACAATATTCACGACACCCTTATAACCCACTTGCGACATTTGCGACAAGTTGTATAGGAGTTGCGACACTTGCGACAAATGAGAGGTATGTGCGACACTTATCCAGTTGAGTAATTTGGATGTGTAACAAGGATTAGCCAGCATTCTGAATCAGCAAAGGAATCCAAACCTGAAAACTAGTTTGGGTTATGAAGAGGGATCAAGTAGTGGTAAGCCAAGAAACTAAGAACCCATCAAGTTTGTCAAATCTACAACCAATGACAACAACAAACCTGCAGAAACAAAGGAAGACAACCAACCTCCCAGGATGAGTAAAGAAAAAGGTGCCAGGACCGAATCTGTAGAACAAAGAAATAGTGCACTCCCTGTTGAAAGACATCATCAGCATGGAAGAAATCAATTTGCTCAAAGAAGACAACCATTTTCCAGGCACAAAGAATTTTTCTATGGCTATTGTTTCTATTGTTCTAACTTTGGTCACAAAGTTGTAAATTTTTCTTTAAGACTTAGACATGAGCAATTAAGATTTCAAAGGAATAAATACTTGCCACAAAAAAGAATGATACAACCTAGTAACAAACCTTCACAGATTGCAAATTTCCAAATTAAGTTTAGAGACATGCAAATAAGGAGGTCAAGAAATAAACAACAGTCAAATAGTAGACAACGCTGCAATAATAATTTTGACGCATTGAACAATGAGATTGAATGCTACATATGTCATAACTATGGACATAAATCTGTTGACTGTCGATTAAGGAACTATGAACCAGATTTGAATTCCCCTATTGAAAATGTCAATGTGTGGAAGAAGGAAGAAAATGACAAGTGTGGATTAGTGTTGTCAGCTCAAAGAAAAATGAACCCTTGGTATATAGACAGTGGATGCTCCAAACATATGACAGGAGACAAAGGTAAGTTTTTATCTCTAAGTGAAAGAAAATTAGGAAACATAAACTTTGGAAATGATGCTCCAGGAAAAATAAAGGGTAAAGGGATGGTGAGTTTAATTAATGGAAAAGGAAAAGCCCAAGATGTTCTACTTGTAGATAGGCTGAAACATAATCTGCTCCGTGTAATTCAAATGTGTGATAGAGGATGTGAAGTGGTGTTCATGTCCAAGAACTGCAAGATAAATTCTATAAACTCAGGACAGGTGGTGACCAAAGGCATAAGGGCATAAAATAATGTATATGTGTTGAAAGAAAATAGAGAAGAGTGTCATCTAAGAAAACATGATGAAATCTGGTTATGGCATAGGAGACTTGGACATCTAAACTTTGACCACTTAATCAAACTCAAAAATCTCGAGGCAGTAAAAGATCTTCCAAGAATATCAAAGCCACAAGATTCAATGTGTAAACCCTACCAAGTAGGAAAGATAACCAGGACACAATTTAATTATGAGAGCTTTACTTCAATAGAGAAACCACTCCAACTAGTTCATATGGATTTATGTGGACCATCAAGACAGGAAATCACAGGGAAATAAAATTACTTCATGCTGATTATTGATGATTAATCCAGACTTACTTGGGTTTCCTTTCTCAAGGAAAAAGATGAAGCTTTTGAGAAGTTTAAAATATTTAAGGCTTTAACTGAGACTCAAAAAGGAAAGAGGTTAAAGGCAGTAAGATCAGACCGAGGAGGAGAGTTTATGTCAAGTGAATTCAAGGAATTCTGTGATAATCATGGGATCAAGAGAGAATACACCATCCCAAGAACTCCATAACAAAGTGGAGTAGTTGAGAGGAAAAATAGAACAGTGCAGGAAATGGCCAGGTCAATGATGAATGAGAAGAACATTGGTCAAACCTACTAGGTAGAAGAAATACACACAGTAGTCCATGTTCTTAACAAAGCCCACCTAAGACCACAAAGTGACAAGACACATTATGAACTGTGGTATGGGAGACCTGCTTCAATTAAACACTTCAAAGTCTTTGGGAGTAAATGTTACATAAAGAATAATGTTGAGAACCTTGGAAAATATGATGACAGGGATGATGAAGGTATCTTCTTAGGGTATGCTACAAACAACAAAGGATATAGATGCTATAATAAGAGGCTGCATAAAATGGTTGATTGCATTGACGTAAAAATTGATGAAGGAATTCTAGCAAGAGAGATGTACAATAATGAGTCTTCTACAGAGGACACAACTAAAGATGAATATGAACAAGTCCAAGAATCAAAAAATGAAGGCTCTGAATTAGATGAAGACTCAGATACTTAGACAGACTCAAATCAGCAGGCTCCTTCAAATTCCTCCTCCAGAATTACTGAAAAGAATCATCTTGCAAGTCAGATAATTGGTGAAAAAGACAAAGGTGTACAAATTAGGAAAAAGATAATAAAAAAAACCAAGCAATCAGATATAGCTTTAATATTCATGCTGGAACCCAAGAACTTTAATGAAGCTAGTGAACATGACCTTTGGGTTAAGCAATGAATGATGAACTTAA
This sequence comes from Picea mariana, assembly GCA_032191745.1. Taxonomy (NCBI): domain Eukaryota; kingdom Viridiplantae; phylum Streptophyta; class Pinopsida; order Pinales; family Pinaceae; genus Picea; species Picea mariana. The sequence goes on from JASDQU010101667.1 coordinate 362,367, forward strand.
CCAGATTGAGAAAAACAATACGTGGGAGATGGTTCATAGACCGGAAGGTAAAATTATTATTGGTTCCAAATGGATCTTTAAGAATAAGTTGAATGAGCAGGGACAAGTTGTTAGAAACAAAGCAAGATTGGTCTGTAAAGGCTATGCTCAAATAGAAGGAATGGATTTTGATGAAACATTTGCACCCATAGCAAGGTTAGAAGCTATCAGAATATTTCTTGCCTATGCTTGTCATAAAAGGTTTAACGTCTATCAAATGGAAGTCAAGTCATCATTTCTAAATGGATATTTAAATGAAAAAGTCTATATGGAACAACCAGAGGGTTTTGAACTGTCTGATAACCCTAACTTAGTATGCAAGATGAAGAAAGATTTATATGGCTTAAAAAAAGCTCCTCATGCCTGGTATCATCGACTGGATACGTATCTCAAAGACAAAGGGTTCAAGAGAGGAACAATTGACAACAATCTATATATCAAAACAGAGGGTGATGATTTGCTCATTCTGTTGGTCTATGTAGATGACATCATCTTCATATGTAATAAGGATTCATTGGTAAAATGGTTTTCTTCTACCATGTAGTCTAAGTTTGAAATGTCTATGATAGGTGAAATGTCGTTTTTTCTTGGTCTGCAAATTACTCAGAGGTCTGAAGGGATGTCCATTTCTCAAGAAAAATATCTAAGAGAAATGTTGAAAAGGTTTCAAATGGAAGATTCTAAACCTATGGGCACACCTATGGGTACTAGATGCAAATTAAGCAAGGATGATGACTCACCTGATGTTGATCAAATTTCATATAGGTCAATGATAGACAGCCTGCTGTACATCACAACATCTCGCCCAGACATAAGGCATGATGTTGGAATGGTAGGAAGATATCAATATGCACATAAATAGAGTCATTTGCTAGCTGTAAAAAGGATATTCAAGTATTTGAAAGAAATAATGACTTATGGTCTGTGGTATCCCAGAAATCAGAATTTTCAGTTAACTGCTTATTCAAATGCAGATTGGGCAAACTGTGTTGATGAGAGAAAAAGTACCAGTGGAGGAGCATTCTTCCTGGGTGACTCGTTAGTAGCATGGATTAGTAAAAAGAAAAGTTCCATCTCTTTATCAACTACAGAGGCAGAGTACATTGTAGCTGCTACCTGTTGCACTCAGGTATTATGGATGATTCAGACACTTGTAGACTTGGAGGTAAAATATGTAGCACCGATCCCAATTCATTGTGATAACACTAGTGCCATCAGTGTGTCTAAGAATCCTGTATTCCACTCCAAGACCAAGCATATTCCCATAAAATACCATTTTCTGAGAGAGCAGGTCACCGATCAGGTTCTTCAAGTCCATTACATTCCAACCACAGAACAAATTTCAGACATCTTTACTAAACCCCTAGCCAAGACACCATTTGAATATATCCAACAGAAGCTGGGTGTCATCCTGTCTCACACCTAAGAGAGTTATTTCTGTTAGGGGGAGTTTTGTATTGATTGAATATCTGATACCTCCTAAAAATACTACAACATCTCAAGGGGAGCATGTTTTCTTTGACATTGATGTCAAAGGGGTAGAAAAGAAGTGGTTCGAACCAGATGCTATAGTTGGAGTTCCAAATAGATTAGTGCAGTCATTCATGGTTGCCATCAATGCCAAAGGGGGAGATTGTTGGCATGTTTATCAGGAAGGTGTTCTTGTCATTGATGGCAAGATTAGAGTATGCAGTGATGGAAAAACAGGGACAACGTAAGCTCAGAAGAGAAACTGCAATGGTGGATGCAGAGTGAAAGAGTGCGCTTGTTAATTTGATGGAAAATAGGAAGGCAAGGAAGATTAGCAGTGGAGGGATAATGGCATGGAAAGATCAAAAGCATAAAATCCATTTTGGAGTTTCAGATACTGGGAGATTGAGAAGTCAAGAGTTGAGACTCTTCAACAAAGGAAACCCGAAGTCGCAAAATGTGAAATCGCAAAATGCCAAAAAATCCATACCAGAGGTTCAGATACTAGGAGTTGGAGATGTCAAGGACTCTCACGACAGGAATCTCGAAGTTGCGAGGTGCGAAAAGCCAAAATGTTGAGCTCACTCCATTTCAGAGTTTCGCAGAATGGGAGGTGGAGTTGTCAAGAACTCTCACGTCAAGAATGCAAAAATCGCGATGTGTGAAATCACAAAGAGATATGAACCGTCGAATAATATAGGGTGTGGACCATTGATCCGACTCCATTTCAGAGCTTCAGATATTGGGAGTTGGAAGAGTCAAGTGACGAGACTCTTCATCACAAGAATTGCGAAAGGCCGAAATGCGAAATGTCGAAATGATCGGAGCTAGTGCAACCAAGCTCCATTTCGGAGCTTTGGATACCGGGAAATGGAGCATCAAGAACTCATCGCCACAAGAACGCCGAAGTGTTGAAAAGTGAAATAACAAAAGAACTATATGGATAAGCGCTCGGTCACCTCTCATAGTCACATGGTTGAAGAGCTGTAGAGAAAATCTTGAAGCAGCAAGATCCTTTTTTTCAGAGTTTCAGAGATCGCGACTTGGAGAGTCGAGATGCCACACAAAAAGATTATCGAAATGCCGAAGTGTGAAATGGTAAAATGAATGAAAGATTCAATTAAGTCAATTCAACGGTGCAGATGAATTTGAATAAGATCAGAGGGCCACTGTTGCACTTCACAGTGAAACTTCTAGAAATAGATGATGGTTTCTTCCAAAGGATGAGCTCATCTATGATAGAGAAGACAAAGAGTTTCAACTGCCAGAGAATCTGAGGAATCTCTAGATAACACCCAATGATGATGGGTGCATGGGGTAAATCAGCAGAGAAGCTGAAGAGTTACCATGATGATCAGGCAGAGGACTGACAATGAGCAGGAGATGTAGAACAGAGAGACACAATGTGGCACATAGGAGATGGGATAGTTGTGGAAGAGTAAAGTGGCAAAAAACACCCCGATGTGGGGGAGATTACAGTGGTAGAGGATGCAAGAGCAAGAAGCATATTTCATGCACAAGGTGCACAGAGAGTATAAAAATGTTGAATTAAGAAGAAATGTGGGTTGTTATGGAGTGTGATTGAGGTGGGAAGAAGGAGGCAGAGCGCAGCATAAGAAATTTACAGAAGGTGAATGGTGCATTGAAGGGATATGGCGTGGAGAGCATAAAAGGAAGAATAACAGAAAGCACAAGGAGTGTGAAGAAGACACTAATGCAGACAGAGCAGCGTAGTGTAGCAGAACAGTGATGAGACTGATAAGCCATTGAAGAACTTTATATCGCTGTAATAAGTCATAATAGGAAAGATTTATATTTCAGGGTGGTAAGGAGGTTCTAGGGAGGACTGTTGTCCTTAGAGGTTGAAGTGGGTTCTTGAAAACAGGGAGTTGTAGCTTCCATCTGGTTGCAGCCAGAGAAATAAGGGTAGTAGGGTGGTGCAAGGGAGAACTGTTATTCTTTGTTATACAGGTTGGTGCTTGTGTGACTGGAAGTTGGTGCTTCCATCCAGTTGGTGCTGGAACACTTAGGGAGTTGGTGCTTCCTTCTAGTGGGTGCTAGAGAAACCAGGGAGTTGGTGCTTCCTTCTAGTAGGTGCTAGAGAAAATAGAGAGTTGGTGCTCTCAACAAGTTGTAGCTTGCAATACAGAGGTTGTAGCCTCACAATGAGTTGGATCTCATATGTATGATAATGTACAGAATGTAAAGATTACTTATCATATAAAGAAGAAGAGGTTTTTACCCTTTATGGGTTTCCTCAAGAAATATTTGTCTCTGTATATTTCATATGTGAAAATGATGTTGATTGTTCTATTGCTTACTTCCCTGCATTATTGTGATTGTCATTAAGTACTCTGCAAAGAATTTAAAATAAGAATTATTGTTTAAGCATGGTAACAACTGATTCACACCCCCTCTCAGTTGTCCAATAGGGAGGACAACCACGAAATAAGGTGCATCACACTTTCTTCCTTCTATTTTTCTTTCTGATTAGTTAATTGCATTCAAAAGGGATGTTAGTGTCCATTTGTATGTTTCTATCTTGGTATTAGGGGTCTAGAATCCAAGAGGATATTCACCTGTCTACAGGGGAATTTCCCTATAAAAAATTGGCGAATCTACTGGGGAAAGACATTGAATTTTATTTCCTTGGATCATATCTTACTTTTTCCCACTTTTAGATCATTTTTATTGTTTGTTCCTGATCTATTTCCTTTCTCCCCTCTTCATTGACAATTTCACAAAATTCTGGCAATTTTTGGTGATTTTTAATGAGTTTTAAGCCTTTGTTCTGAGTTTCTGGGAAGGGTAGTGCTCCCTTGGAGTGTATATCAGAGCATTGATCTGTAATGATTGATACCATGCAGTGTATATCAGATCACTACAATTCTCTATGCCCTTGAAAACATGAACATTGATCCCCTTTTTTGGTAATTTCTTCCCTTTTTCTGGTCAATTTTTCTCAGCCATTTGTTGGAGGTCTTTTGCCCAGAGTCTCTACTTTGGCTTGTGGCTTTATTTGGGTTGAATATTTGGTACTTATAACTTGTTTTTTTATTGTTTGAGCTTGCAACCTTTTCCAAATTGCGAGATTTATTCACCTTGATTTTCTTGGTTTGGTTTGAATCTTGCGAAGTTTATGGTTATCTGAATGATTGAAAAGGTCTGCAAAGGTTTGCTGGTATTAATTTAATTTTCAAATATTTCCTCTTTGAATGATTTGAGACTTCATCCTAACTACAACCTAGCTTGGATTTCTCTTTCCTGCTACTCATTTTTTCAATACAGTTGAGTGATTTCTCTTTCTCCTTGTCCGATTTTGGATTATTCTCTAAACTTTATTGTATTCATTGAGTGATTTTCAATTTTCGATTCCTTTATTGAGTAAGTTATTATAATTGTTTCATTCAGTTCTCATTATCCTATGAGTGCATGCTTTGTTTGAAATCCTTTTTTCCTCGTGTATTTTGTATTTGCATTCAACTCTTTCATTTTGATTGGAAGTACTGGAGTGTTAAAGGATTTACTTTACCTTTCGTTAGATATTAGAATAAAACAAAGAAGATAGTTGCATTATTTATTTTGGGTAGTGTATATAACTAGGTTACATTTATAAGATTGCATTTTTTAATTGGGTGTTTTTTGTTGAATAAATTTGAACCTCTTCTCTATCTGCTATGTAGGATTCATTGAAGAAAACTATTTGCATCTCATATTCTGCATTCTTTTGGAGTCTAGTCTACAACATCATCAGTTTCACTTTCGGACCCTTGAGTAAACAATAGCCCTAAAATGAAGCACTTATAAAATTGATCAGATACTTTTATATTTTCTGGTAGCGAACCTACATTAACAAGTGTAGGTCTTTGGAATAGGTTGTGAGGATAACTTTCCGAAGCCATCATAAAACATAGAATCATGAGCTAGGAAGAAGTAAATCCAATTGTTCGTAGAAGCATATCCAGGATCCCCCTCTCACACAGGGGTTAAACCGGAGGTCACATGCAGGAGATCAGTGGATATTTCCCCTCCGATGCTTAACCCACATAGTGGAAAGATCGTATATTGGGGGTTCCTCTAGAGAAATGACTAGTTTCATTTTGTATTGGAGCTTCATGAATCCCAGTTCTATTCAGGGTTCTCAGTAGTATTTTGGTCCACTTGTATTCAGTTCTCTTGAATAATTTTGGACTTATTATCCTGCCCAACTGTCCACTGTACCCGCCCGAAGGTTGACTGCGAGTTGTTAACCTTAGTAGCCTATATCTATAGGATTGATACACAAGGTGACAGTGAAGGGGAGTCTTCATTGTACCTAGGTCAGATGTTGGTTAAAATCACTCGAGCTCCTCGGAGGGTACACCCACGGGTAAAACCATGTGGGAAATTGCAATAAGGCATAAGTATATTAAGTAGGTATCCAATGTAACTGATCCACCCGCTCTATCCCAGCCCCTTCCTATATTTATCTCGCGATGTTTGATTTCATCACCAACTAGTGGTTTCATTTTGGAAAGGTTTGTTTGATTGTTTTCTTCTTATATTTGTAGCATGTGTTTTTTTTTTTCCTTAGTGGACCTTAGGTCGAGTCAGTTTCAATGGCGTCAACTCCTGGGAGTACCAACGGAGGAACCCATTTTCCAAGGGAACCTTTCACATTTCCTTTGTTTGGAAATGTTGGTTCTCCATGCATTGCCACATTGAGTCTTCTAGGACTCACAATCAAATTATCAGTTTGGTTGTTCCCCACTCCAGTGATATTGAATATTCCCATTTCTTTGGATGCACCTAATGCTTAAAATATAAGCAAACTAGACACAAAACAACCTCTTGTTGACCTTTCTCCTTCTTCTCCCATCAGGTCTCCTTCCCTTTCTCCTTATTCTCTTAGTGAAAGCTCTAAAGTGAGTAGCCATATTGATAAAAAGAAGAATAAATGGAAAGAGAAGAAGAAGAAGAACCAGAGAGGGACCAAGACTCCAAACACATAAGATCATGTTGGATCCAAGCAAACAACTACTATTAATCCTATTGAGAGTGTTGATAAAGTCAACAAGCCTAAAACGAAGAATCCTAAACCAAAATTCCCTTGCAGGCTTTGTAAGGGTAACCACTTTCTGAGGGATTTCCCTAGTCTCCCTAAGGTCTTAGTAATGTGATATTCCACATCATCATACCCTCTAGAACATGATCATGACACCCCGTTGGCTAGTGACATTAAGGCTAGTAAGAAGAAGAGAACTGCCAAATTTCCTTTCTTTTTATGTGAAGGTGATCATTACTCTCACCTTTTCCATCGTATGGATGAGGATTCTTATATTTTGGAAAATATTCAACTTCCAACTGGTTATTGTAGTATTTCTTCCAAAATGTCATTAGTTGATGGATTGGTCAATCCCGTTCCATCCTCGGTCAGTTCAGTTGATCAGGTGGTCAATCTGGTTTCATCCTCGATTGCACCACAAACCCAAGTAGCTTATCTAGTCCCATCATCGATCATCCCCACTCTTCATATGAATAGTGAAACCCAAGTGACTAATCCAGTTACTTCATCGATCATGCCCACTCCTCCCTCAAAGAGTGTCAAAGTGGTCGATCTGGTTCCATCATCAGTCGATCCCACTCCTCCCTTAAAGAGTGTCACCAAAGTGGTTGATCCGGTTCCGTCATCGGTCGATCCCACTCCTCATTCAAATAGTGAATATGTTGCTCAGGTCTACCTCATTAATACTGATTCACCCAAACAAGGGGGCACTCCACCCGTCCCGATGGCACCCCCTTCAAGCAATCAAATGATTTCTATTAGTTGGAATCATTTGAAATAACCCCATCTTCCCTCTTATGTGCCTTTCCAAATCACCGTGCAGGTTTGTGATAGGAATATTCCTAACACTATAATAGACAAAGGTGATTTTATTAGCATCTTATTCATGAATGTTTGGCAAGATTTTGGTTCCTCGTAGCTTGCGCCCATGACTTAGAATATATTGACCTTTGACAAAAGAATTAGTCAACCTTTAGGGATCCTTCCTCAATTTCCATTTACTTTGGGAGAAAAAATGGTATACGTCGATGTGATGGTAGTTCATGACCCCTTGGACTTTAAACTACTCCTTGGGAAAGACTATGTCTACATTATGAGATATTTTGTTTCCACTCCCTTTCTAGTGATGTGTTTACCTCACAATGGAAACATAGTAAAGATCAACCAACTTTCATTCATTGACCCTCATCTGATGGTCAACCATCCACCTTCCCTGAATGGTCTCTACATGACAGTGATGTCCGCCCCACCACGAGTCAATTATGTTATGACCTACCCCATAATTTCAACCCCACACAAGAGGGAATCTCTCCCTTCTCTTGACTTAGATCTGGTAGTTGACATGGTCATCTCTTTGATATGGATATTAGAGCCAGATATCACTATCCTTATCGAGGTCGTCGACATGCAGTCCTTTCGGAGTGCTTTTCTTCCATCTAGCGAAGATCTCCTGGAAGCCATGACTGACGTTTTTCCATTGACATGTATTCCTTCTAGAGCATTGTCCTCTTGGAAGCCATGATCAAGGAGAAATTATGAGATAGTTTTTATTCTCTGTGGAAAGCTCATTAAAAAATGAAACAAAGGTTTTGAGCATAGTTCTTTTCCTATGTCAAGCTCATTATAAAATGAAATAGTCACCTCTCATATCAAGTCGAGTCTTTCATTAGGTATCATATTTGAACCTTCTTTTGATCCACAATTATCCTTTTTATCCATCTAGTACATAAATTGGTGACAACCTCAAAGTCGATGAATTAAATGAATCTTGGTGGGGCATATCTCCAACATTTGATTATCATTCTAGAGTTAAGACACTAGCTTCAGAAGCTGGGGGAAGAATACCAACCACCATGGGTATCCCTCAAAACCTTTGGAAATTACGTTGGAAAACTACAAGGATAGTTTGATTTTGTTTCAATCTTGTATAAAAATGAAACCAATTATGAGTTTAGTCTTTGTTCTTTCTCATGCTCGTAAATACATGAGAATGTATCTGAGTATACTTTTTTCACTTTTTTAGACTCGTAAAGGTTATACAAAAAAGGAACCCCCTGGAGTCTCCTTTAAGCTCTTTTCAAACTGTCTAAACATGAAAATATTGATGAGTGATATTTCTTCCTTTCACACTTGTTAAAAGGTTTTAAAGGGTGTCTTTCAAGTGGTATTTTATCTCTTTTTTGGCCTCTTGAGACTAAAATTACGAAAAAGGACAACCCTGGAGTCGCCTTTAAATTCTTTTTAGAATCTCTAAACATTAAAAACCACTTAGTTTTCCTTCTTTGGACTCACTAAACTACACACTAAAGGGACCATATGGGAACAAACCATTAGTTCTTCTAGTTCATTAAAAAAAGGAAGAGGAACTCACCAAAGTTGAGTTATATCGAGCATGTGTTACCCTCCTCGAGCTTGTTAAATGAAAAAAGAGGTACTCATCTATCTGGACGGGGGAAAAAATTGAAGGAAGTGGGTCAAGATTTTTTGGAATCCTTTATGGAAGATTTTTTATCCCTTGAAAATGGCACATGTTTGCATCTCTTCTTATAGTTGGATTATCTTCTTGTCTCTGAGTCCTACCAATTCCATGTGTCGCCATACTTTTTTGTCCAGTTGAAGAGTTCTCTTATTGTCATCATATTACATTCTTGGTACTCGTCGAGTCAATGTTTCCAAGTCAATTGTCGTGCCTCATCATATTCAAGAGAAGTTTCACTTCAAACCATCCATCTGCAATATTGTTAGTTTCCATTTCCCTTGTTAGTCCATACTCATTTGATTCACCATATTACATCACTTTCCTGTGTTAATTTTGTGTCGTTGATGGGGGATACATCAATACCCTCCTTTGACAAGTCTTTTCCTGTCAACTTCAACACATCATATGGGAATTAGACTTAGAAACCAATTGGTACCTTGGAACTTGCATGCCCAAATGGAAGGCCTCCTCACTTTCAACAGTAGGTTTACATCATTGACCTATGATCGGATGATGCCACGAATGTTTGACTTCATCTCATTTATTCACATTTGTTTGATTGTACTAGGGTACCTTGGGAGTCATTGACATCACTAGTGATTTACCTCGCACTTGTTAATGGTTTACCTAAATGACCGGTAATCAAGTGGTTTGTACCATGTTCAACATCAAAACATTTATTCACGTGGCTAGATTCATACCACATTGGGATTGGTACAAAGACTCTAGGTTGAGCATTCACTATGTTATCTTCTTTTCCTAGGCTGCGAAAGAGACCATTTGAGCATGCTGATATATATAATGTCACATAGATCCACATTGTATTGGTCCATGGATATGTTTTATCATCTTGTAGCTCCACTGCGTATTTTTCGTGGCTACGATCAGTTCATGTCATGGAGGTATGGATCCACATTGTATCTTTCGGGGCCATACCCTTAATCAATATTTTTCATGGATCCGCAGTGTATTGGTTGGTGGCCATGCTTTGAGTCAGCTCATACTTCAAGCATAGGTATGCCTGCCTCAGAATTGGAATAAATATTAATATTTTTGTATGGTTGTTTGCAGCTTCTTCGAGGTTATCCAACTCCATGCCCTTACATTGAAAAATTGTAAAGTGTTTTGACCATCAGTTTCTTTTCTGACCTCACACTTTAAGGGGCATACTGTTACACATCAAATTTCCACACCTAGGTACCTCTTCCTAAGTGTCGCAAGTGTCATATGCACCATTGTAAGTGTCACATACACCTCGACACCATGGAATAACATATGTCACAATCCCTAGTCAATGTGCAGAAGAAATATATTATATGAAGGTCAAAATACTATGTGCACATGAATTAATTATTAATATTCATGAAAAGGAAATTAATTTAGTGTGAGAATCCACCTCACATTTGGTTTCCTATTTTTAAGGGGAGGTTAAGGATCTCATGGATGGTTGAAATATTTCCACCTTAAAATCCTTGAGAGATATTTCCTCCCTAAAATCCTTAAGAGATATTTTCTCCCTAATTATCTTGGAGATCCCATTTTAGCGGATCTGATGAGTGATCCTCTCGATGGTGGTTAAGCCTCCAAATCCTATATAATGAAGGATTTCCATGGAGAATGGAGGTATGTTTGAGGTATCAAACTTATGATATTGGGAGCATCATGCAAGGGATGGACTAGGAGGACTTGGAGAGGTTGTTGCAACTTCATTTACAAATTGTAAGTATCTCTTTAAAGTTCTCATCAATATTACTTGGCCTATTCCATTCAAGATTGTGTATTGTTGCATATGATTGTTGATCTTGATAGATGAATTTGATTAGTCTAATGTTGTGGATTAGAGTAGGAGTTCTTTTTCTTTTTGTTGTCCATTGCATTGCAGGTATCGAGTGGTGTTGAAGAGTTTGGAGATCAAAGCTTAGATCAGAGGCAACAAGGACAACCACGAAATAAGGTGCATCACACTTTATTCCTTCTCTTTATCTTTATGATTAGGAAATTGAATTCAAAAGGGATGTTAGTTTCTATTTATATGTTTTTGTATTGGTATTAGGGGTTTAGAATCCAAGAGGATATTCACCTGTCCATAGGGGAATTTGCCTATAACAGTTAGCAAGATTTTTTATTTTTTTTCGAGGAGGGGGGTTGTTCCCACTGGGTTTTCCCTCCTTACCTCACTTTTTTTTAGTTTTTATGAATTTATACTTGTACATTAGTACCTAACATGGCTGCAAATTTCTAGAACTCATTCATTGTGCACACCCCAGTTGTGCTTCAGAGGGGTTGTTGGAGTACATGCACATTTTCTTACTATTTAGGAGGAATGATATTTATAACATGTCTATTTATAATAGGTAAAATTTTAGCACATGGTTAGCTATATATAATAGCATGGAAAAATAACACAAAATTCTAAAACCACGGGCTCATAAATCATGATTAGGTAAATTCCTATTTTCTAGGGGGAGATCACTTCATTCCTTGATTTTATGAGATAAAACCTATTTCATTTCTAGAGAGTGCATTTGAGTTTGAATATTATTATCCTAGATAAGAGTGAACTTCTCCTTAAGTCTTTAGTTATCTTATCATTCATGGATACCATTTATACAAGCAAGAGTTGCATGTATGATGACGCATGCGCGCCCTCAGGTAGCGTCTGCTCACATGATCTTCTTCTTCTGTGGCCCGAAGAACACTAATCAGTCCTTCTATTTCCCTATCGGGAAATTTGCACCCACAGATCTATCGCTCGATCCCCTCTCTTTACTTATCGGGGAATCGGACTTCGCGAATCTGTGATGTAAAAGGTCGATCACTGGGCTCTCGAATCCCCGAGACCCGATGGCCAGTCAACGCTGACTTTTCTCTTTCCTCTATTAGAATTTTCCCTATCGCGATACCAAGCAACTCGTCTTATGACTCCCAATGCCCAATACACCAAAAATCCGACGCACACGTGCGAGTTGACCTTTCCACTTCCCGTCACTTCTATCAGGATATCGAACTTCATGGGATCGCGAATCCTAATGCCAATGTTTTCGGTACTTCACATTCCCTAAAATCCGATACAATGTGCCACCTGTCTTCCACTCTGACTCTTGTGGTCCCACACTGTTCTTCCCCGTCGGGATATCGCGGTTCACGATTCTAGACTGTCTGAATATCCTGTACTCAAGACCTCCGATATGCCAAACCTCGACTTCCCTTGAATCTTTTGACATGTGTCCGCCCGAGATCCATGGCTAGGACTTCCTCGCTGTTTCGAGATTCAAAAGGTCTCGGACTGCTCGAACTCTGAAATCCCAATGTCCCACTAGGACTTAAAACCTGTGCAACTTCTGTCCAATCAGATGGTTGGCGGATAACCAGATGATGATCCAACGGCTCACGATTTCCCAATCTTAAACTCTTGGTGTGTCCGTAACCTCCTCACTTCTCTAGTGGATTTGATGGCTGGTGGGATTTCACGAATCCTCTCCACAAGATCTGACCATCAACTTCTTCCCTTCAGCGATTCATGAGGAACCCAAGGGTCCCTTTCTGAAGTTCTCCGCTTACACTGCAAACTTGCAATGCTAGTTCTAATCACTCCTTGATATGAACCCTCCTGTGTGGCCCTTCGAAAGATTTGAAGGATTTAATCATCCTGAGCTTTCCATAGTTCCTCAGTCTCTTAGAAAAAGAGAACTCCTTGCACGCACTCCTTGCGGAAAATCTACAAACACTTCAAGTGTTTGGATTCCTTCGACCCTGCACACACCTGCAACAGCTGTCCTTCAAAGCTTCTGCTCAGATTTACAACTGAGACTCTTCCTTAGCCTACGCACTCCTTGCATGGATCCTATGTCCAACTACACTTCTGGGGTGAATGAGAACAAAAGCTATCTCTAATTAAGCCCTCTATCAACGCGCTCCTTGCGGACAATTCAACTGCACGCCTTGCAAGAATTCTTTGGCTCAAATAGAGAAACAATTGAAACTCATTCCTTCTTCCGTCCAGATTTCAATCTCATCAAGAAATCACATACACAACATTTAAAAGCAAAGGTATAACAGGAAATAAACATTCATGAGCATAATCATCAGTACACAGAGAATCAGACACAAAACCATGAATTTGAACCAATCTTCTCCTATTAATTCAATTATCANCCTTCTTCCGTCCAGATTTCAATCTCATCAAGAAATCACATACACAACATTTAAAAGCAAAGGTATAATAGGAAATAAACATTCATGAGCATAATCATCAGTACACAGAGAATCAGACACAAAACCATGAATTTGAACCAATCTTCTCCTATTAATTCAATTATCAGTACATGGGTGTTCTTTACATAGTTCTCTGCTTGCCCTTGCTCCCCTGTTCTTCCAGAATAATGTTACAATACACAATGAGGGTGTCTATATCCGTTTTCCCTCCAGATCCTAAACTGTCTAGTCTAGAATTAAAATCTTATCTACCTGCATTAACTATTTTAAATGTCGTCTATCCACTAAAGGACAAGAGTTATGTGCTCAAGATCCATTTACAATATACAAGTGTGCCTCATCTTAAATGACTCATTTAATATCGTGCAAAAACTTCCAAGGCAATTTCAAAATCTGTGCTGGCTTATCCAACTGTCTTCCGCTTTCACATTGGCTCGCTTGATGAGTCAGTGATGCTCCTGCATCATACTCCTTGGCTTGAAAACTTTTATGGGCTCCTATCCATGAGCTCCTGCATGGTCTGTCCATGCTTCTGTATTTCTTCTTCATTCTCCCAGCTGGCATATTCAATTGGATGGTTCTTCCATTTGACCAGATACTCATAGTATTCTTTCCTCCTGGTCTTCTTACCCACTCTCTTGTCCAGTATGCATTCCATTTGTGGCTTCTATGCAACTGGCGTTTGTTCCATCCACTGGATCACTGGCTGCACAGTTCCAGTCTCTGCTTCTCCAGCCCTGTATGGGTATAAATTCGAGACATTGAATATCGGAGATATTCCGATCCCATCCGACAACGCGATCTCATAATCATTTTCTTCGAATTTTCTCAAGACCTTACATGGTCTGATTTTCTTCATATTTAACTTATTGTATGTTCCCCTCGGGAACCTTTCTTTCCTCAAGTGTGCCAAAACTAGATCACCAACCTCAAAATGAATTTGTCTCTTCCACTGGTCGAATCTGCGTTTATACTCCTAGCTTGATTTTAACAATCGCTCCTTCACTTGGCTGTGAAGTTCTTTCATTGCCTCAGCGAATTCTTCTGCACTAGCGCTACTAGTTGCAGTCTGTTCTGAATCCCTCAGTTCAGAAACTCCTCTCGGCTGCATGCCATACACAATCTGAAATGGACTTTGGCCTGTACTCCTATTCACTGAGTCATTATGTGAAAACTATACCTGCGGCAATACACTATCCCACTGGCTGTGGTGCTCTGTCACCAAGCTTCTCAGCAAGTCTCCCAAACTTCTGTTCACTACTTTTGTTTACCCATCCGTCTGAGGATGATAAGCTGAACTAAAAAAAAAGTTAGTCCCCAGCTTCTTCCATAAGGTTCTCCAAAAATTCCCTATGAATTTAGTGTCTCTGTCCGAAATTATGCTTTTCGGCAGCCCACGAAGTCGAATGACCTCTCTGAAAAATAGATTTGCAATGTGAGTCGCATCACTGGTCTTCTGGCATGGAATGAAGTGTGCCATTTTAGAAAACCTATCTACTACCACAAAGATTGAATCAACACCTCTTTGCGTCCTTGGCAATCCCAATACGAAATCCATGCTTATCGCCTCCCACGACCTCTCTGGTATGGGCAATGGCTGATAAAACCCTGCATTCTGCTTCCTTCCCTTCGAATGCTGGCAAAATCTACATCTGTCTACAAATAGATTGACCTATGACCACATCCCTGGCCAAAAGTATGACTCACTCAGCTTTGCAAATGTTTTTTCATGACCAAAATGTCTTGTCAAGCCTCCGTCGTGTTTCTCCTTTAACAGATTCTCCCTCATGGAGAATTTTGGAATACATAGTTGATTGCCTCTGAACAACAATCCTTCCTGGATCACATAGTCTATCCAAGGGCTTCTATCTCTGAGAACTGGATTCTCAGCTACTTCATACGCTTCCTTAAAATATTGATCATTTGCATACATGTTCCTGAGATTTTCAAAACCCAATTTTTTGATTTAAAATTCCTGCAACAACAAACACTTCCTGCTCAAAGCATCAACCACTTTGTTAGCAATACCCGAAATGTGTTTAATAACGAATGTGAAATTCTACATATACTCAACCCATTTAGCATGTTTCTGATTCAACTTCTCATGTTGAGTCACAAATTGTAGTGCATGATTGTCACTATACAAAACAAATTCTTTCGGGATCAAGTAATGCCTCCACTTCTTCAACACATGTATGATAACATAGAAATCTTTATCATATGTGGAGTATTTCAATTTCACTTCATTCAGATTCTCGTTGAAGTACACGATTGGCCTGTCTTTTTGACTTAAGATTTCCCCGATTGCAAATCCGCTTGCATCACATTTCACCTGAAATGTCTTCTGGAAATCCGGCAACACTAGAATTGGTTGTTCCATGATCTTCCTCTTCAACAGATTGAAGCTCTTATCGGATTCTTCAGTCCAATAAAAATATTTATGTATTTTCTTGACTGTATCCATCATTGCTGCATTGATTCCACTGAAATTTCTAATGAACTTCCAGTAGAAACTAGCTAAACCATGAAAACTTCTCACCTCAAAAATATTTCTCGGTGATGGCCAATTTTTAATTACTTCCACCTTATCTGGATCCATTCTCAACTCATTCACCGAGATAACAAAACCCAGATAAATGAGATCTATCTTCATGAATGAGGACTTCTTCATTTTAATCAACAACTTCTCCTGCTGCAATATCTGCATCACTGTAGCCAAATGCTTCAGATGCTCCGCGGCTGATTTACTGTAAATCAGTATGTCATCCAAATATACGATGAAAAATTTCCCGATGAACTCCCTCAAGAATTCATTCATCAACCTCATAAAGGTACTTGGTGCATTCTTCAATCCAAACGGCATAACTATCCATTCATACAAACCTTCGTTTGTTTTGAAGGCCATCTTCCACTCATCGCCTTCTCTCATGCGAATCTGATGATATCCGCTCTTCAAATCAATATTTGAAAAATATTTTTCTCTGCTCAAGCAAATCCATCAGATCATCCATCCGCGGTAATGGAAACCTATACTTGATGGTTATCTTGTTGATTTCCCTTGAGTCGGTACACATCCTCCAGCCCCCATCTTTTTTTGGATTGAGTACTGTTGGAACATCACATGGACTCAAGATTTCTCTGACCAATCCTTTGTCCAATAACTCCTGGACTTGCCTTTTAACTTCTTCATTTTCTTTCGGCGTCAACATGTATGCGGCTTTGTTTAGAAAAGTGGATCCTGGTATGAGATCAATGTGATGACTCACACTCCTCATTGGTGGCAACGAACGAGGTAATTCATCCACCACGATGTCAGCGAACTCTTCCAGTAGTTCCTGAATCTCCTCTGGTAGATCATCCACTCTTGTGATAGTCAGAACAATCCTTAGCTTTCTAACCACAAAGAATTGTGGATCTTCTTTCTTCTTCACCTCTGTAAGAAGATCCTTCCCACTCATGAGAAGTACTGTGTTGCTTACTTCCGGCTTCACCTCCTTATCCTTTATCGGAAGTAACATATGGGTTCTCCCATTCTTCTCTAGGGTATATGTGTTCATTCTCCCATCATGAATCACATTTCTGGCATATTGCCATGGTCTTCCCAGCAATAGGTGACAAACATCCATAGGAATGACATCACATAAGATATTATCATTATATCCACCTATCTTGAATTCAACCAAGCACTGTTTAGTGACACTTACCTGATGTCCCTTCTGTAACCACGAAACTCTGTATGGGCTTGGATGATCAGTCGTCTCCAACTCCAGCTTCTCTACCATCTCTGTGGATATGAGATTATCCGTGCTACCACTTTCTACGATGTCCTTGCACACCCTGTCCTTGGTCTTGCAAGCTGTTCTGAAAAGTCTGGTCCTTTGAGTTGAGTCCTCCCCCTCCTTCTCGGGTGTTAAGAGAACTTTATGCATCATCAATGACCTTCCACCTTCTGCATCTTTTGCCTCAACATATCACCTCTGTGCCTCGGTGATGTGAGCTTCTTTCTTGGGCAACTGCCTTGCCTCTTAGCTGACTCCTGCCTCGCCCTCGCTGACCTTTCTTACGGCTCAACTTCTCTTAAGCTTTCAGAGCCATCTAATAAGCATCCTCCACCATTCAGATGGTTACCATGCTCATCTCGTCCTGGATATCATATCTCAGGCCATTCATATGCCTAGCAACCTTCTCATCGTCGCTCTCCCGATGACCTGCCCTGATGTTCAGTTGATAGAATTCCTCCGTATATTCTTTCACTGTTATCAACTTCTATCTCAGGTTCTGCATCCTCCTGAACAGAGTGATTTGATAGTCTCTTGGGATGAACTTTTCCTTCATCTTCACAATCATTCGATCCAAAATTTTAATCTTCTACTTTCCCTTGCAACATCTGTTAGCTTGTAGCTCATCCCACTACAATGCTGCGTGTCCCTTCAAGCGTGTGACAACATGCTTGAATTTCTTATCTTCTTCAACATCTTCATAGTCAAAGTAAGTATCTAGAGCTCTAATCCAATCCAGAAGCTTCTCTACATCCAAGTTTCCCTCGTAAACTAGAATGTCCATTTTTGCCTTTGCACCCATCCATGCAATAGCTCTGATCAAACGCTCATTTGATGCATCTTCGACTGTAATTTCCTCTTCGTGTTCAGCCTCACCTTCGCTTTCTGAATCACTAAGATTCCCCACACTGGCTGTGCATCTTTGTGTTGTCTCCATATCTTCGAGTCTTGCTCAGAGATCATGCATCTGTCTCTCCATTTCTGGATTCGTTACCTGCTTGCCTCTTCCCCGTACCTCCCTATCCTCTGGATCGGGTGACTACACATCCCTTCTCCTAGGCGGCATGGTGAATTCTCTTTCTCTGCTATGGAAAGTAAAGAAACAACTTTTCTCTGATACCACTTTGACGTGTGTATCAGAGTGATTTTCCTCCCCCGCCTCTTCCTTCCTCAAATATACAAGAAAGATTTAGGCTCTGATACCACTCTGACACACGCGCACCCTCAGGTAGCGTCCGCTCATAGGATCTTCTTCTTCCATGGCCCGAAGAACACTAACCAGTCCTTCTATTTCCCTATCGGGAAATTTGCACCCACATATATATCGCTTGATCCCCTCTCTTTACTTATCGGGGAATCAGACTTTGCGACTTCGCGATGTCAAAGGTCGATCACACGCTCTCGAATCCCTGAGACCTGATGGCCAATAAACACTGACTTTTCTCTTTCCTCTATCGGAATTTTCCCTATCGCAATTCTGATACTCGCGATGCCAAGCAACTCGTCTTACTGACTCTCGATGCCTGATATGCCGAAACTCTGACGCACATGTGCGAGTTGACCTTTACACTTCCCGTCACTTCTATCAGGATATCGGACTTCACGGGATCGCGAATCCTAATGCCAATGTTTTCGGGACTTCACATTCCCCGAACTCTGATACAATGTGCCACCTATCTTCCACTATGACTCTTGTGGTCCCACACTGTTCTTCCCCATCGGGATATCACGGTTCGCGATTCCAAACTGTCTGAATATCCTATCCTCAAGACCTCTGATATGTCAAACCCCGACTTCCCTCGAATCTTCTGACGTGTGTCTGCCCGAGATCCATGTCTAGGACTTCCTTGCTGTTCCGAGATTCAAAAGGTCTCATACTGCTCGACCTATGAAATCCCAATGTCCCACTAGGAATTAAAACCTGTGCAACTTTTGTCCAATCGGATGGTTGGCGGGTAACCAGATGATGATCCAATGGCTCATGATTTCCCGAGCTTAAAATCCTGGTGTGGCCGTAACCTCCTCGCTTCTCTAGTGGATCTGATGGCTGGCGGGATTTCACGAATCCTATCCACAAGATCTGACCGTCAACTTCTTCCCTTCGGTGATTCACGAGGAACCCAAGGGTCCCTTTCCGAACTTCTCCACTTACACTGCAAACTTGCAACGCCGGTTCTAATCGCTCCTTGATATGAACCCTCCTGTGCATCCCTTCAACATATTTGAAGGATTTACTCCTCTTGAGATTTCCACAGTTCCTCAGTCTCTTAGAAAAAGAGAACTCCTTGCACGCACTCCTTGCGGAAAATCTGCAAACACTTCAAGTGTTTGGATTCCTTCGACCCTGCACACACCTGCAGTAGCTGTCCTTGAAAGCTTCTGCTCAGATTTACAACTGAGACTCTTCCTTAGCCTGTTCACTCCTTGCATGGCTCCTATGTCCAACTACACTTCTGGGGTGAATGAGAACAAAATCTATCTCTAATTAAGCCCTCTGTCAATGCGCTCCTTGCAGACAATTCAACTGCACGCCTTGTAGGAATTCTCTGGCTCAAATAGAGAAACAATTGAAACTCATTCCTTCTTCCGTCCAAAATTCAATCTCATCAGGAAATCACATACAAAACATTTAAAAGAAAAGGTATAACAAGAAATAAACATTCATGAGCATAATCATCAGTACACAGAGAATCAGACACAAAACCATGAATTTGAACCAATCTTCTCCTATTAATTCAATTATCAGCACATGGGTGTTCTTTACACAACTCTCTTCTTGCCCTTGCTCCCCTGTTCTTCTAGAATAATGTTACAATACACAATGAGGGTGTCTATATCCATTTTCCCTCCAGCTCCTAAGTTTTCTAGTATAGAATTAAAATCCTATCTACTTGCATTAACTATTTTAAATTCCGTCTATCTACTAAAGGACGAGAGATATCCGCTCAAGGTCCATTTACAATATACAAGTGCGCCTCATCTTAAATGACTCATTTAAGATCGTGCAACAACTTCCAAGGCAATTTCAAAATCTGTGCTGACTTATCCAGCTGTCCTCCGCTTCCGCGCTGGCTCGCTTGATGAGTCTGCGATGCTCCTGCATCATATGAGTTCTTGTTGGACATGGTGTTATCTTGTCATTGATGTCAACAAGGGTTAATATGGATTTATCATTCAAAAAAGTATCTAGCTATACCAGTTGTAGGAATCGATATTAAATAATGAAAAACAATGTTGATCATTGGATCAAAATAAGAGCATGATCGGAAAGTAAAGAACTAAGAACAATGTTGATCATTGGATCAAAATAAGAGCACAATATAAAGGTAAATAATGAAGAAATTGTGTTGATCATTGGATCAAAATGAAATCAAAATCAAATGGCTCAGATCTCTTTCTGTGAATCCACTGAGCAACCAAAAATGGCTAAGTATCATATTCTATCGATATCTCTTAAAACTTTGTAAGTATGGTTCATTATGGAGGTAACATAAGTTGGGCGTGCATTTTTATGACATCCGAGAAGAGATATGGTTCCGCAAGTCTGAGATTCCGTGAACCTGAGAAAAACCTCTTAAACATTTTTCTAAGTATAGGTTCATATTAGAGGTTGCGGAAGTTGGGTGTGCATTTTGATGACACCCTAGAAGACAAGTGAGTCTGTGAGTCCCAGATTCTACGAACCCGAGAAAAATCACTTTAATTTTTTTTTAAGTATAGGTTCATCTTAGAGGTTGCAGAACTTGGGCATGAATTTTGATGACACATGAGAAGACATGTGAGTTCGCAAGCCTGACATTTTGGGAACTCGTCACATAAAATAATTCTAAGTAAAATTCCATGTTTAAAATGAATGAGAACCATCCACTCAACAATTGATTGAATCATAACAGTTGATCTCCAAAGTATGAAAAGGTTAAAATACTATCGGAGCTAAAAGGAAGAAAATATATAACCATCCATTGAGAATACAGATCCATGACAGAGAAGAAATTGCGTACCACAAGTTGCACGACAGTGAATTCTAAGGAGGTTTTGCACTATGAATCTAGACCATCGATAAAAATTTATGACGTGTCACTAGACTAGGATTAAAAGCGCACAGTTTCCAAGTGTTAAAGATCCACTATGTTGAAAGAGTGTGGGATATAGATCTCACCATTAGATTAATTCCTGTCCATAGATTCAGGATAATGTTGAAATCACCGGATAAGCGTCTGTTAGGAATCACATTTGGTCACGGGTTCTGGTCACCTAGAAGAAAGGGATTCACAGCTAGAGACTTAGTGCCAAAGGTCAAACAAGCACCTTTTGTAATAGAGACTTAACTTGAGGTCACACAAAGTAACTATAAAGCACCTATGGCTTAAATTTGTTTCCTATAGGAAACTTGAGAAGAACATCATTATTACAATCGATAGAGGCTAAGAAGCTTGTTCACCATTATGGCCAAAAAGATAAAGAAGCCTGCCTACCAGTACCATTTGAAAATTTGATTCTTAATACAGTTTATTGTTAAAAAGATATTGAAGAAAAACCAAAGTCATCTCATTACTTAAAATTAATAAAAGAAGAAATTAATTTCTATTAATGAAAGGGTACAATGGTGCATTGTCAAAAGACGCAATGGTTCAAATTCACACCAGTTGGAAGACTATATAAATGAGAAAGAATGGTGAGAAGAAAGGTTCTTTGAGGTCTACATCAAAAGATCATAAGCAGGTGCAAATTCCAAGGAAGAAAGATGAAAATACTTATAAAGTGAGGGTGGAAGGGAGGATCAAGGAAGGATTAGTATCCTTTGTTAATTAAAGTGTAAAAAAAGGGAGTTGGTGCTTCCTAGGGTTGGTGCTCTAAAAATAGGTAGTTGATTCTTCCTGGGGTTGGTTCCCTAAATCAAGGGAGTTGGTGCTTCCTAGGGTTGGTGCCTTGAACAAGGGGATTTTTGTCTCCTAGAATTGGTGCTCTAAAACAATTGTCGGGCCCTTCATTTTTGGGTTGAAGATTGCGCAAGAAGGACTACAATCCCATTTTTTTATCAAACACGAGTTGCACAAGCTATAGAAAGAGATGGACAATGGAGCAAGTAAAGATATAGAAATCAATTGCGGAAAGAGACAAACCAACACCAGGAAGGAAAAAGAAGTTACAACAGAATAAGAAAGCATGTGAGCCCAAAGCCAGAAGATCCCACTCATCGTATATATGAGATGAATATTATTTTAAAAGGGTGGGGTTGGGATTTTAGCTATTATTGTGGGTTAGCTGATATGGTTGGGTTGGCTATTGTGGTTGGGGGTAGTTGAGGAAAGTTTTGGTAAATGTAATTTATATACATTTTTGGGAAAAAGGGGTATACAGAGCTCTATGACATGAGTCTGGAGTCAGAAGTTTGTAACAAAGTACTAATTTGTATCTTTGAGATTGTATCTGATAAGCTCTGATGATAATAGATGAATAAGGACCCAAAATTTTGAAATATAATGTGTCATTATGTGGTTATGCTTATGAATTGTCTCTTTACAATACTTCTTTATGCTTGATAGGGTCAATATGGTATCTTTGTTTACAAATGATTTTCACAAATTGAGTATCTTTAGTTCCAATATGGATGAGTTCAAATATGTTATGTAGTTAGTCTATCTTGTGCAATATCATGGTGAATCTTGAAGTTTATGGAAACCCACCTAAGTATTCTCCTTGCCCTTCCCTATCTTTCTATCTTGGTTGCACTTCGAGTGAGAATTCTTCTCTTCGAAGGAGATGAAAATGCCAGTGCTCTAGACTACTCAGTGCCTTTTGTTGGTAACCTGAGAAGGACCCTGGTTTGATCAATTCCACGCCAACAAAATGGTTTCATTGCCGAGACTTCGTTAAAAGGGAACCTATAGGAAGAATTCTTCCACGGATTCAAAGATTTGATATTCACCACTGGTGGGAGAGAAATTATGATTCCTTCATATGGAAAGAAGCAGAGCTAAGAGGAAAATATGTGAAAGATACACAGGAGGTAGTCTTTTACTCAAAAAGATCAAGTGACTAGTACGAGATATTTTGGGTAAAGTTCCCGGAAGAAATTTTCCACTAATAGATAGGCTCCAAGAAGCTTCAGAATTCCAATAACGAGTCAGGAATACTTACGCTTGGGATACAAATAATATTTCATCACTTCATCAACTAGATCATCTGGTAACACGATCAATTGATTTCTAGTTCAATACAACATTAAAAGGATACATTATCGAGTTTGTAGCTGAGAATCATCAATATTTTTCACGGGCAAAAGCAGATTTCAATAAATACGCAAGGGAAGATTGTTGAGAGAAATCCCCCTATGTATTAAGGTTTTCTTGATGGAGGAGGGGATGATGACTGTGTCCCCAATTGAGATGGAAGTGTAAACACCCTGGCTTGGGGTGGGGTGAGTTTGGGGTGGAGTCATGGCCCAAGAGAGCGGAGAGGGTTCTTTGACAAATGTGGGAGCAATAAGAAATGGACTCAAGAGATGAGCGATCCTTGAAAATAGCTGCCATAGTTGAGAAGTGGTGGCGCGGTAAGATAAAGAAAGAAGTAAAACAGTCTGAGAAGTTGTAGAAAGAAGTCAAACTAGGAGAAGTAGAGGAAGGACAGATGGAAGAGTTGTGAAAGATGATAAGACAAGAAAGACTGGCTAGTCAAATATTAAGTGAGTGAGAAGTGTAGAGATAAATAAGTCCATGGGTGGGTGGATAGGAAGGAGAAGGTGTAGAAGCAAGGGAGAAGGTAGCTGACATGGATCTTGAAGAAGAAAGAGAATATTCACCCTTGATGCCAGGAAATATCGGGAACTTGAGTGAAGAGACCATTCCATAGGATGAGAATGATACCCCCCAGAACAAATAAACCCGCTCCGAATCACCCATACCCCAAGTGTCTTCTATACAAGTGGTAAATTCTATAATACCTTCTTATGCTATTCCCGTTCCATTATAGTCAGTCAGTCAGTCACAATTGGGAGGCATAAATACTGGGAGAATACTGGGATCCCCTTTGTAGATCGCAACTGGGACCGTTAGGTTTTATTTTGGTAGGAGAAATAAGATAAAAAAAGGTTGGTAACGTAGGAATCTCTATTGCTCGATACCCATAATTTTGAGGTAAGGGAGACACATATGTTGAGTTTTGTTCATCATATTAAACTTAAGGCTCAAAGTATGATGTCAAGCATCAGGAATTAACGATGATTTATTTTAAAATTTCTTTTTCTTCCCTCGGTTATGTAAGAATTAAATCCTCAAATGAAATTAATAGTTGAATAGAACAGAGGCCGTATTTCATCATCTGAGTCAATTTATCAAAAAGAGTGACGAGGGAGAAAATTACAAAACTATTAAACAAACTAAGGCATCAATGATAGAAAAATATTACTTTGTTTATAGTAGAAGAAATAGTGGAATGCACCCTTGAAAGGATATATAATGTAGTGATCCAAGTAGCTTGCAGGTCTTGTATTTTCTAATAGAAAATACAGAGGAAAAATTGGTTTCTATCAAATAACTAAATGAAATGTAATCACAGTAGATGTTGTACTAAATTGTGATCATTCACTTATCAAGGAGTAACATAAAGAAAACTAGAGATGTGGAATACAAAGAGAGCACATAACTCAAACAACAAAAAATTTGGAATCCCTGTCTGCACTTTATTAATACTCACAAAGGATGAGTTTTCTTAGCTACAATATGGAAAGAAGAAGCCTTTGTTTAATCTTAGAAAAATATATTTATACAAAATATTCTCAACCCTAAACGGTTGTAATCTCTTTATTTCTAAAATGGTAAAAATTACAAAATGTGAAATGCAAAACGCTTCACTTGCATCTCTTTTGTCTCTTCGTCTCATTGGCATAGACGTTTTTTCTTCTTTTTCGCCAACTTGGAAAAAAGTTGGACTTCTGATCATGATATGTACATATGATGTGTACAGGTTACCTCATTGGCTCTTGGAGGTGCTACCCTTTCCTTTCTCGATACATTTAACACATCTTATTACAAATTGTACCACCATCCTGGAGGGTTCTGTAAAATCATTTACTTCAAAAATATATAATTTCTTTTCCAATTGAGGCAATCTATATTCCATTCTTCTGTCTTCTGAAGTTATTGATTGTAGCTGCAGATTGGGCCTCACTAGCCACCTATCTATCTAAGTAATATCAATCTGTTTTAAATGTGATATTTAATCTTGAGATTCCTCCAAGTTTGTATTGATGTTAAGTTGATGCTTTTCTATGTCAACTTGTCCCAGTACTTTAGAGTGATCATATTTTCTTAGGCCTAATGAATCTTTATTTAGTGAATGAAAATCTTCTTCACAAGCCTCCTTAACTTCCTTAGCCATTGTTTTACTTTCGGATATGTTAGCTTCCCAGGTCTTTAGTATAATGTCACCTTTGATTTTCTCTGAAACAGACAACCTTGTAACCACACATACTCCTTCTCTAGCTGATGACACAACTGCCTCGTGGAAAGTGGTCCAAACAAAAATAGCCTCTTTCTCCCTGAAAAAAATGTTATCCAAGGATTGATTTACCATCTGAAAATGATTTTGGATAACTTTCACCTTATAAAAAAGGCTTTGTTGCACTGATTCCAATTTCTCATATACCTCCAATGCCTGAGATTGGAAAATAGTTATATCTATAACCATATTCTCAGTCAATCTTACCTTGTCCTATAGTTGCTTCACCAACTCACTTTTTTGAATGTCCTGTCCTTTGCTCGCCTGTACCTCCTTGTGCATCTCTTTGAGATTGGATTTTAGTTGCTGAATTTCTTGTCTATCATTGGCTTTAGCCTGCTCAAAATCCTTGTTTATCTCACTCCAGACATTCTTTTCCACAATCCATATTTTATTTTGCAATTGGCTTATCAAGAGATCTCTCTATTTTAATTGCTCGGCCAGATTTTCGACCGACCACTGATTTGTCGTAGCAAAGGTGCATAATGAACCAACCATTTCCTTGGAGATCTTTGAATCATCCAAGCCCTATCCATCAAATATCATCCTTTTCCTTTTGGTTACTATCCCTTCCTTTTGTTGTGATTCTCTTCTGACTATGGCCCTCCTTTTATTTCTAAATAAAAAGTTCAAAGGAGGCATCTCTTCAAGCAAGATTAGGGTAATATCGTTGGCAAAAATAACTTCGTAACTAAGAGTTCTGAAACTTGATTGCAGAGGGGTTAGTGTTGAAATAGGACTACCTATCTCTATGAACTGATTTCCTTCTATTGTTTGTGAGGTATCGTTAGGGCTGACTGGTGATAAAGGAGGTACCATTTTTTTTATGTTTTAGAAGTGTTTCAGATTGACCCTTTGTCTGCGGCCCTAAATATCCTGCCAACAAGGCTTCTAATTATTGTGTAGAAACTTCGAGACTCTTTGGGATTTCCTCGGTATTTTTTTTACCAGAAGACTTTGATCCAAAACTTGGAGGTGTGGATCCTTGCACTGGAGGAGTGGTTATCAATTCTTCCTGTAGTGTCTTGGGCAAACTATTTTGTCTGTGCCTTTGGAAAGTGAAGAAACCGGTCTGTTGGTCAGGGGATAACGTCTGAACTCTACCTTGTACCTCCTCATAAGATCTGATTCCCCTAAATATATCGTCATATGGGGAGTCTTCATGCATATATATTTTCATATTTCATTAATCTAGGTGGTTCTCCACAATCTTGTATGGATCATGTATTTTGAATTCAATGTCAACCAATTTGACATCTTCTAAAGCTACAACCTCTACTTTGGAATTGCCAAAATCCAACAAGGAAAACCTACCAACCTGTAGAGGGAAGGTTGGCCAAAATTTCTTCTGATATGCCTTTATCTCTTTGCCAATGCCTCCTGTTACCATCTAGTAAGCCACTTCTCTGCACACCAGTATATTGGGCAAAAACTTTGGGAGAGTGTGAGGGGAAACCGAGCATCCAAAAACCCTAATATAGGAGAAGATTCAATGAACCAATCTGCAAATTTTCTAAGGTTTCCCATAATTTGATTTGAAATCCAAGGAGGTGGGTGACCATATAGTGCTTGATGAATGAGAATCACTCATTATGGCAGATTTCATAAAAGAAATATATTTCCTTTTCCTCCCATAGTTTGGAATGATAAAAATAGATAGGTTCTTCTCTGGTTGGGTTCTAACTCCAATTCATCAATGAAAATGGAGTCATAAAATAGATGGAATCCATAACATATGTAGACATATTAAAAGGGGTAGGTTGACCTTTCAACTTCACCATTTGATACCCAATAATTTCCTTGGCTAGGTTATCAGACAACATCTTAGCCCAATCGAAAGTGTATCCCTCAGTTACCTCATGCATGATTGATATCCATTCCATTGGGAAATGAGTAGGTATTTTCCTTCTGAATATTCTACATAGAATCATGGATACATAGATCATATTATTATTTAATGACACAATGGAGTAAACACCATGGGCGTCAGCTTTGAATTTCTCTGGATTTCCCCACCTAGATTTTATTATATCTGGATAGATTTGGTCACATTTCACACATTATTTTTGTTCAAAATCCATTATGAACACAACATTATAAATATATTTTGGATCAGGGGATAGCTTGCGGTATCACTCCAAGAATCCCTTCGAGGTTGTGGGTCAAAGATGCTTGGTAACTTAAGGCAATCTAGTTTTTTGTATTTTGTATGTGTGGATCAATGGGATAACTCAATTATAGTTATGGTATTCAGACAATCAAAATGAGAATCAAATGAACCATTGATCTCAAGGATCAATAATCAGATGGTATCTTCAAAGTGGGTGAGAAAACAATGCTTATAAACCAAATACAATTGTAGGGTTTAATAAACAATGATAAGAAACTATTAATCAAGTTATGAGCTAACCAATGAGATGACAGACATTCTGCAACTAAAACAACTTGAATAAGAGTACAGAAGGAAATATGAGAATCTGACGTCAATAGAGAGAGAAAACTGTGATTTGTATTATCATATGAAAGGTATGTTTACAATATAGTATTTTCTGCTATCCAAAATCGAACCTTTACTTTATCAAAATGATAAGTATTTATAACCTTTACAATAGATCTCAGATCCCTGAAAAATGGATCTGGATTTCTGAAAATAGAAAACAGAAAACAGAAAACAAAACTAAATACAACAGGATAACTAAGAACTAGTTCCTATGAATCGAACTATCTTCAAAGCTTCTCTTTGACATCTGGTCTTCATCATTGCTATGTTTCTGATGTGTCATGGAGGAAAGGACACATGTCTTCAATAGTTGGAAAAATTTCAACAACTGTGAACAAAGCTTTAGTTGACCAACTAAGCATTCACCTCCAAAATCTCCATGAATATTTGAGATAGAATATTTTATGATTTGGTGATTAATCTTTTTGATGCTCTCTGATCCTTTAAATCACCCAAAAATCGCTCTATTCGAGCTTAGATATTCAAAATTCTTATTCTATGGTTTCACCAGCTATTTCACCTTAGAATTTTCTAATTAGCTGATGAAAGCTCTGCTTTTCAACAACTAATTAGTTATAATTGTGCCTTCTGTGCTGGTGAAAGATATATTTTAATAAAAAAAAGAAAACCTTTCTCATTCAAAACTGTTGTTCCATCAAAACTCATTGTTTATTTGATTGATCTCCCTACAAATTTACAACAACCCGTGCCAATAGCTGTAAATCTAGATGTGTGGTAATTTTTGCCTTCAACTTTTTGATTTTCCTCTTTAGGCACTTAGTTAACCACCATAAGATATTATAATCCTTTGTAATATTTTTCTTCTTCTTCTTATCCTTTATACTTTCACGTGCCAACTTCTCAAAAGATGCATTGGTCTTTGCAAAATTCTCTGACAAAGCTTTATATCTTGCCTTGATCACCCTTTCTAGAACCTCCTGCTATGCTATTATCTCCTTCAGCTCCTTAATCTTCTGTGATTTCTTTGATTTCTTATTTCTTGAGGTTTCACCTTCATCTTTGGAAGTAAAAACTTCAAAATCCTGTGTAGGTTCCATGGAGTGCTCTAGAATTTTGATGGATGGACTTTCATCTTCCTTTTCTGGTTTTGTGTCTGAATCTATGTATGGCAGATTTAGAGCATTTGTCCTTTTTACTGTGGATTGCTCTGAGTTTTTTTCAAAATCTAGTTTCTTTTTAGCTTTCTTGGGCTTTATGCTAGAATTTTTATCTTTTGGTGGCTCTGGGAGAGCTCTCCTTCTCCTTGAGCTACTTTAAGGAGTTGATTTCTTCTTTCCTGCTTTCTTATTTTCATTTATAGGTTGAGTTTGGGTCTCAAAACCTTCCCAGAAGAGAAAGTGCTGCCAAGTTCTTTCTCTCGGTCTCAGTTCTTCCAAGATGATCATTTTAATCAGGCCATAATGACAAAGGGTATTTTTGATGCTGAATGGTTCGACTCTGATATTATTACACACCTTGGTTATGATTCTGTGAAGAAAGAAAGGCAAATTTAGAAGGACCTTCTCTGTGAAGTGATCTATGAGTCTAAAATGATATAACATTAACTTGTCATACCTTCCCTCTGAGATTAAGTATAACTAAATTCCTTTGAACAAATCTTGCCATTCATTTTCAAGGTAAGAAACATGGATACTTTTCTTCCAGGTTATACTTCAGAATTCTGTCTTGAGGTATGATCTAAAATCCAAATTCTTGGTCACTATTGTTTTAAACCAATTTTGGCCTATTTTGGGTAAGCCAGTTGCTGAAGCGATGGCATCTTCATCAAATATCAATTCCAGAGAGCCCACTATAGCTTTTCTTCCATCAGATGATTTTGAAAAAATCATTGCTATAGCTTGGTGATAGCCTTCCTGCAACCTTTCCACATATTTCATACAACCTGCGTCTGAGAAACACTTCTACACCTTTGGATAAGATTGCAAGAAAGATAAACTGTCTAATTCTTTCCTCAGAAGTTGTCCTCCTTGCTTCCTTTCCATCTGCAACTTAATCACCATCTAATTTTTACATGGTTGAAATAGTAAACTTCTTAATAAGGAAAGGGCTAGCGCTGGTGAAAATGACCCTGTGTTATCAATGAAATATGGAACCCCATAATATAATTTTTTGAACACCGCGAGTTTGAATTAGGGAAAGGTGATTTGATTTGATGTCATCAGATAACTGGTACTTTATCCTCTGGTTGCAATGATGATTAAGAGTGTGTCATGCCTTCATACCCTTCTATGTCTTCCCCATGAAATTCATGAGCATAATCTATCATGATGTCCTTCTAGAACGTGATGAAAAGGTGTCACCACTCATTTGCATCCATTAACTTTCCATGATGATTGTATGACGTGTGTTTGGCGTATCCTTTTTGGGTTTGTTGATTCATTGGAGGAAAACCCGTGTTAACACTTTCATCAGGTCTCTTGCTGCTGAGAGTACACTTTGGCCATTGAAACCTGAGGCTTTCACCAACTAACTTCAACTTCAAAAAAAATGTTATCTATTGAAAATCTTTTTCTTGATTTTTTGAAAAGACCTTTTGATGATCGATTTATTTCTAGGATAACATCTTAAATACTATAATTTGACACTTCTAAATTCTAAAAATTTATATAGGACCCTAATTTATGACCATGCTATCACCTACAAAAAGGAACAAATTGACTGATTCATTTTGGGAAATAACATTTGGCTCCAGCTGGGATGGAGACCTTCCTGTGAGGTTTCCAAGAACCTAGTTTGACTCAGTAGCCTTATTTACAACTTGAAATCAAAAATTCTTTTAATCAGTATTCCATTGGGCATGCAGTTATTAACGAAAACAAAACAAAAACAAAACTGAAAAGGATATGTACAAATAAGCAGGCTTTAAGGAAAGCCTCATGAAAAGTAGAGTTTCAGAAACTGCCCATTGAATGGGCCCCCTGATACTTTTTCACCTGCAAGATCTTGGAGGACAAAAGTATTGTTTTGTTGAGCCAATGCTATGAGAAATGGACTTGTTTAGAGTGCATCAAACTTGCCATGTTTTCCCTTTTCCTGTCTTGCTGCATCCCATTTCAGAACCAGATCCACTGCCTTGAAAATATTTTTCTTAACTTTTCTGTCAAAAATTTCTTTCATCTTCCTTTGGTGTAACTCTATCTTTTCCAAAAGTTTCTCTATATCTTGCTGAACCTCCACCAAATTGTGGATCCTCCTATTTATATCATTTGGCTCAGAGTCATCTTCTTGTAAAAATTTTGCAACTGGTAGTGCAAGTTGAACAAGAAAGATGGCTTCAGTGCCATATACCAGCTGGAAGTGGGATGTGCCAATTGACTTTTTATTTGTAACTCTTTCAGCCCACAAAGCATATTTCAACTTGGAATCCCATCCCTTGTTATTTTTTTCAAGCAACTTCTTTATGATTCTGACTAAACTCTTATTTGATGATTCATTTAAGCCATTTCCCTGTGGATAGTAAGAAGTAGAATGTACCAGTTGAATTCCCATCTCTCCACATAATTTTGCCAAGTGTTTATCATTAAACGCAACAGTGTTTTCTGTGACTATTCTCTTAGGGAAGCCAAGTCTGGAGAATATTTTTTCTTGCATAAAATTAATGATGAAAGTGTGATTGGCATTTCTTGTAGGAATGTCCTCGATCCATCTGGTAAAATAATCAGTAGCCATAAGGATCCATTTATGCTGATTCCTAGAAGGTGGATAAATCTCACCTATGAATTTCAAACCCAATTGTTGAAAATGACCTGTGACCACAACAAGTTTGAGGGGACGAGATTTTAGCTGCTGCTTGCCTGCAAACCTTTGGCACTTGTCACATGTTTTCACAAATTTACACACATCTGAAAATAAGGATGGCCAATAGTAACCAGCTCTTAGGATTTTATGAGCGGTAGTCTTCCAGTAATGATGTCCTCCACACTCACTATTATGAAATTCAGTCATGATTTTAGCTGATTCCTCTTGGTTTATGCACCTCAAGAGTATCCCTGTTGTATTTTTCCAAAACAATAAGTTGTCATTGATGCATAAATTTATGGCTTTGAGCTTTAAAGCTCTCCCTTGTGTTTTTGTCAAATTTGAAGGAACTGATAAATTCTACAGAAAATAAATGATGTGACTGTACCATTCACAGTCAGCTAGGTGAGGAGAAACCTACAAATTATCACTACCTCTGTCTTCGGAAACCTGAATGTCTTCTACATTTATACCCATAAAATTTATCTCAAGCAACTTACAATTTTCTTCTGCAAGGAGCTTGGCAAGGCCTTGACCTTTCACAAGTTTTGTTGGCTTGATCTCGACATCAAATTCAATTAACTTTGCTATCCACTTACTCCTTTTTCCATCTATGTCAGGTTGTATAAGCACATCTTTAACCAAGCTTGAAGGTACATAAGATATTACCTTGGCTTGAAGAATGTAAATCCTGAAGGCTTTTAATGACTTGATGAGTGCATATGCTTGTTTTTCCAATGGTTCATACTTTACTTCAACATCTCTCAAGAATTTACTGAAGAAGGCAACTGGATGCTCCTAACTATCAAAATTTCTCTACAATAGTACAACTGCAATTGTATCTTTTAAAGGAAATGAAAAGATATAAAAATCCTTGTCAAAGTTAAGACAGATTAAAATAGGGATTGTTATAATGGCTTCTTTGATAGCATTGAAAGGGTGTTTATATTCTTCAGTCCATATTACTTCATAATTATTTCTTAACATACAAGTAATGTGCTTTGTAAGTTCTACAAAGTTTGCTATAAACCTCCTGATAAAGTTTATAGTTCCAAGGAAACACTGAATATCCTTTTTTGATCTAGGAAGAGATAGTTTTTTAATGACTTCTACTCTTTTTGGATCAATCCTTACCCCATCAGCTGAAACAATATGTGCAAGCAATTTCCCTTATTTAAGTGAAAAATTAGATTTCTTAGGATTAAGGGAAATTCCATACCTCCTTCATTTTAGGAATGGCTTCCTCAAATACAACAAACGATCTTCATGGTTGCTTGAAAAAATAATTATGTCATCAAGATATATCAGAAAAAAATTGTGTTTCTCTCCAATGAATGTGATGTCCATCGCTCTCTGGAAACTAGCTCCAACATTCATCAGTCCGAAAGGCATATTTTCATACATGAAAGTGCCCCATGGAGTAGTAAAGGTAGTCTTTTCTCTGTCATCCGGATGAATGACAATCTGATTGTATCTAGAGAATTCATCAATAAAGGACATCACACTTGACCCTGACACCTTTTGTAAAATGTGTTCTATCTTGGGTAGTGAGTAGTTGTCTTTCCTAGAACACTTGTTTAGATTTATGAAATCCACATAGAGTCTGATCTCTCCATTTTTCCTTTTGATAGGTATAAGGTTAGCAATCCAATATGAGTATCTGAGAGGTATAATAATTTTAGCATCCAATAATTTGTTGATCTCTTTTTCCATGGTAGGAAGCAACATAGGACTGAAAGATGTAATCGTCTGCCTAAATGGTTTAGTATCTTTATTTAAAGGAATCTTGTGTTGAATTATCTTAGTGTTGAATGTTTCCAAGTCACTATATTTCCAAGCAAAGATATCAGCAAATTATTTTAGCAACTCACCATAATCAGCCTTTTGTTCTTCAGACAGATGAGAAGCTAAGTTGACATATTTAGGATATTGTTCATTGGCTACATTAAACTAAAAGACATCTGAGACTTCTTCCTTCTTTTCCAATTTGACAGCTACATCATTATTATAAAAAATCCTTTTTAAAGGGACCAATCCTTTAGTGTTGTGGGGTATTCTACCCTACGGACTAACAAGCTAGGGCTTTAAACTTGTACGCAGATCATGACCCTTCAGAAATAACTTTTAACCTTCTACCCCAATCTAAAACCCCTTTTCTCATGCAAACATGGGAAGAATCAACTAACCTTTTTATCGATGGTTGAAGTAGATCCTCCATTGAGCCTTTATCCCCTTGCTGTTGTTGCTCCTTCCAAAAAGCTTTCCTACAATCAAGACAAAACTACACATGCATGCTATTGATCTACTAGAGGGTTAGAGATTGAACACAAATCAACTAACATAGATAAGACTCATGTATTTGGGATGGGAAAAGTATCTT
>JASDQU010101667.1:408375-430287 GCA_032191745.1 Picea mariana
CCCTAGAAAAGATAGGCAACTAGTTTGCCAGCACATGAACAATCATCAGGCGGGTACAGTCGGCAGTCGGGTAGACCACAATGAGCAGGGTATCAAGCCTGAAACCTATCAAGGGTATCGAGAGAAAATGGTCCAGAAGACGACTGAGGACCTCAAACGGATTCGAGACCCACGAAGCTTCGTGGAAAATGCAAATGACGGAATCCCTTAAAAGATCCTCTATATGTGTTCTTCGCAACGCTCGGTCCAACTTTGGAGGGGTTATCTCCGACACCTTTCCTTACGCGACCTTGTGTTTATCCCCTTTGTTAGAGGGGGGTCCTGAATAACTTTCTGTAACTGGACTTCTACACTCCCTATTGACAGACTCCAATGTTTGGTTTGGGTGGCCTTGGAGAATTTACTCTCCAACCTATTCCAAGGCCCTATCCTGAGCTAGTGTATGCACCCTACAAACAGAAAAGTCTACTTGATTTTATTTAGCGTTTCTTTTAATGGGATTTTTTAAGTCTCAAGGTGAGAAATTGAAATGGATGGTGTGTAAAAAGACTCAAAGCAAAATGCACAGAAATGCTTGGAAACAAACCTTTTCTAAAATGCAAAACCAACAACTTTTCAATGAAAGACTTCTTTTCTTTTTCAAAATTACTAAGATTTCATGTAGTAAATAAAGAGAACTTTCACTCAGATCTGCGAGCTACTTATACTAGACATGCACTGCAAAAACTTATGCAAAAAGACTTCTTTCCTAGCTACTGATGCAACAACACAATCTTCAAATCAAGAAGAAAATGAAAGATTTTTTTTTTTATTCTATTGGAAAATAACCCAACAAGGAAAAATGATGACAAGAACAAAAACAAGAGAATGAAAAGAAAAATATGGCTTAAAGCGCAGATCGCAAAAGAATCAGAGCACAAAATGCAAAAAAAACAATCTAGAAAGCACCAATTACAACACTTGCCTAAAAACCATAAAACAAATATTTTTATCTCTTTTGTTTTTTTCTATCAAAACATCACCTAACAAACACAAGTTAAGGATGTGATGCCCTAACCTGCTGACTGTGCAGCTCCAGACTCTCTGCCCCTCAGAGGAGCTCTTCTCACCACAGGAGGGGATGACTGCCCCACCCAAGCTGAAAAGCTACCAGACAGGCCCGCGACTGTCACCAAGACAACACACGTTCAACCGCGTGTCGAGCTATAACAGAACACGGGTACCCGCGCTCAGAACTGAAGCAGCCCGCGGGTAGGTATAAAATCTAAGAAAAAATCAAACACAGGCAGCCCAGACCTAAAAGAGGCCTCTGGTATTGACAACCAGGGTCTCCTCAAGGCTTGGATGCTTCCACTTTGACAGAAAAGGAAAATTTGCAAAAAAGAAAACAAATGCTGAGAATAACCAAAACAACAAGGCAGACTAAAAGCAAGACAATAAACCAATCAGAACCCAGATAGGATCCAGAAAGCCCCCTGAGAAGATAAACTTCTGACAGGGAAGAGGGGACTGCCCCTTAATCTTTCTGGGCTCTACACGCTACTGAAACCACTACAGCAAGCGTTCACACGCGGGCTATAGAAGGTTAGGGCATGGGTTACCCGTGGGCAGGGCTTCTGCAGGCCGCAGGTACCTCTGTGTGTTCCGAGAATAAATGTCAAGCGTCAGTCAAGGAAAACTGGTATTGATAACCAGGTTCCCTGCTAGCATTGACCTAACAGACAACAAAATTAACAAAGAAATAGAGACTAAACTTCTTTGAACTACCCAAAAGATCTTTAACCAAATCCAAAAACCCTAAGAGTAAAATCTCCCCAGTGGAGTCGCCAATTCTGTTGTGGGGTATTCTACCCTATGGACTAACAAGCTAGGGCTTTAAACTTGTATGCAGATCATGACCCTTCAGAAATAACTTTTAACCTTCTACCCCAATCTAAAACCCCTTTTCTCATGCCAACATGGGAAGAATCAACTAACCTTTTTATCGACGATTGAAGTAGATCCTCCGTTGAGCCTTTATCCCCTTGCTGCTGCTGCTCCTTCCAAAAATCTTTCCTGCAATCAAGACAAAACTACACATGCATGCTATTGATCTACTAGAGGGTTAGAGATTGAACACAAATCAACTAACATAGATAATACTCATGTATTTGGGACAGGAAAAGTATATTTTTCATTAATCTCAATATGAACCAACTTACAATGATTTCAGAGACCGACCACCGTTCCTCGATCCTGATCCTGGGCTCCTCCTCTTCTTTTTCCTCCAATTGCTTTTCTTGAACTTCTCCTAAAGCTTGAGGAAAGGCTAAAGGGTTGGGACAATAATGGACTTGGCAATTTTGGTAGAGTTTCTTTGCTATCTTTTTTCCTCTTTTGAATAGTACCCCTACCCCTCCTTTTATAGGCTAGAAGGAGTTAGGGTTTTAGGCGAACTCTCGGCCATGCATGGCTAGGAGTTCTAGTTAACTGACAAAAAGATTTTCGTCCCGACGGAAACTTTCCTGATTTTTTGCTTTGTTAGGTAAACGCGGGTTGTAGTGGGCTAGCCCGCGGTCCACCGCGTGAAGTAGAAGGCCAGCAAGCGGTCCAACGCGCCCAGTGAGAGGCTAGGGTGCGGGTTGCTTGATTTAAGTGGTTTTTCAAGGTTTTATTTAGCATGGCTTTGGCAAGAAAGAGACATGAGTTGGCTTGATGCCAGGTAAGCCTGTGTGGTGCATTTTAGGGTTATAACATTTAGGAATTTTGTTAGTGGACAATTGGACAATTTCATGTGCTCCAATTTTACTTCTTAACTTTGGCTTCTCAGCTTCTTCATCATGTTAATTCTCTAAATCAATCTGCAAATCTGCAAACTCATCCATTACTGCAAGGAATCTGGTGAGTTCAACATCATCTTCAAAAACCTTCCAACACTTTACATTATTAGGGAGTGATGGCCTATACTTTACTTGGACTTCATAGTTTAATTTAGGAGGTAATGGAGGTATGAAAGAGTAGGATGAAACAACCAATGAATCAACTAGTTCATTCATGGCTCTAGGAACATGAGTAATCTTAAAATCTGTAAAAGCATGGATCATTGTCAAAACTTCATCTCTATAGGATTTTAGCCTAACATGTTTGGCCTGAAAGGATTTGTTTACTTGCTGAACTATTAGGTCCTCATCTCCAAATGCTTGTAGTCTTTGAATCTTCATCTCTTTGGATGCATTTAATCCTAGGAGCAACGCCTCATACTCTGCAATGTTGTTAGTTGCTTTAAAATCAAGCTTAAAAGACAAATAAGTGGTTTCCTTCAATGGGGAAATGATGACTATGCCTACTCCAACTGATTCTCTTGTACATGCCCCATCAAAGAACATTGTCCATAAATCATTTTCACCTATTTTTGTTGGCTTCACAATGTGCTAGTTAAGTAATAATGATTATGAAAGAGTGTCATCAATTTGAAGTATACATGACCCCATACCTGTGTCCACTGAATAAATTGGGTGATTGACTAGATTCTGATCATCACTGATTATGTATGCAAGATGAGATTTTCTATACAACCTTTTGTTTTCTCCACCAAACACTAGAATGGTGGCGTATGATAGATCCATTTGCAGAGTTCCACCAAGTCTTTTAATGAAAGACCTAGATAAGAGACATCCAAATTTGGGAGGGATGTCTACCACAACCACATCCATCACCATGGTTTTCATTTATGTTGAGGTCAAGGTCACTGCCAAATCTTCAATAAGCCCAAAGAAGTTAACTCTCTTAGAGTCAAAAGAGAAAAGATCATGATAAGTCTTAGTGATTTCTAGACCAAGCTCTTCCATCACATCCTTTGGCATCAGATTATGAGATGCACATGAATCTAAGAGACAATTATGCAAGATTGTGTCATGAATGTTCAAAGAAATGTAAAATGGTGGACAAATCTCATCCCTATCTTCAATCATGGGACCTAGGACAATAGTAGGCTGACTGTCTTGAATGTTGAGGATATCAACAGAGTTAGAAGTGCAACCAGGATCAAGGGTGCTCAATTTTTTTTTCTTAAATGACTCATTTTTCATTAGCTCAACTAGAGGAATTGGAATTTTAATTTTTTGGATTTTTTCTTCAAGATTAAAAGATAATGAGGTCTTGTCAGATGTTTTTACCTCATGGGATGGTGCTTTTAATGAAATCTGTGGTTCCTTTAAGTTCCAGTGATCTTGATTTTGCTGCTTGGCAGGTACACGGTCTTTCTTTTGAGGAGGAGGTGTAGTACTCTATTTTGCAATAGTTGTCTTAGAGTTGAGATTGTATCTATTTTTCTCATCTGCCTGAAATACACCATTGTCATCAAAAATTTCATTAATTTGTTCATTTGTAAGGGCCTCCTCATAACAATTTTGAGTCAAAAATGATTTTTCTAGCTCTACTTTGAAACAATGAATATGGTCTTCTTGATTTTCTGGACATTCATCTTCATCATATTCTTCCATCACAACATTTTGAAGAGGATCATTTATCTTCTAATCCTCGGTATGATTTCTTTCTCTTTGAAAAATATGTACTTGTTGATTATTTCTCCTGAAGTTGTTTGGATTCTGATTGGAATTTTTGTTTGTATAATCATAAGTACCCCTTCCCTTGATAGGATGCTTGTTTTCAATTTTAAGTTTAGATATCTCAGAAGTTAAAGACTCTAACATTTTAGCCATCTTGTCTAGTTTTGGATTAGTATGGGATGAAGAAGAAGCTTCATCTCTAGGCTTTCTTCTATAAGTGTTTCCCTTCAACTTATGAGCAGCCAATATATTTGATTCCACTTGAAGGGCACAATCTTGCATCAAATATAGTGTAGGTGACCTTCTTTCTCTCAACAATAGATAGAATTCTGAATCAAAAGAATTTGCATATGTGATTTTGGCAGAGGTATCTGAGGGATTTATCTCAGCTAGAATTTTACTGTACATCCTATTGAGCCTTTTAGTGAAACCAAAGACTGATTCACCATTTTCTTTCCTGATATTTCCAAATTCAGTAATATGGTACAAGAAATCTCTTCTATCACCCCAGTGATTCAAAAATATACCATCCAATTTCTCTATGCCAGCTATTGAATCAACATGAATTTATTTGAACCACTTCCTGGCATGGCCATCTAAGATTTGGACAAAAACTCGAGTCCAAACATTTTCTTCCTCAATGTTAAGGTTTTTTGCATAACTGTAATAGGCCTCTATATGTTCTTCGACAGTCACATCACCTTCACCTGTGAATTTGGGCATATACTTCTCATAGTCTCCTGTGGGCATGGCTGATACTAGATTTGGCAATATCAATGGTGCATACCTAGAAGCTAGGATTTGTTTCATCTTGGTAAAAGGAGGAGGTGCAACCATAGTGATTATTGGTGAGAGAGGTGATAAAAATTTTATTGATCCCTGAGGACTGGGGGAATTTAATTTAAAAGGGGAAAAAATATCTGATGGGAAAGAATTTTTGTATGAGGCTATATATAATTTTGTAAGTTGTTTAGCCAAGTTTTCTTCATCTTTAGCAGACAGTTCTTGAAGAATATGCTCTACAACAAGGAGGCTAGTGTGAATATTTATATGGTCTTCTTCCTGCTGTGAGTGAAAAGACTCAAGGGATGATGAGTTGTGATTTGTTTATAAAGTTTTAGATGATTCTTCAACCAAATTTGAGCCTATCACTTCTTCTATAATGATATTTTCCTCTTGATAAGAAATGATTGATTCTTCTGCAGTTGTTACATATGCTTTTTCACTGACAATCTTAGAGGAAGAAGATACAATATTTTCAGCTATGGATTTCTTAGAATGAGAAAGAGTATTACTTTGGGTACTTGATTTTGAAGTCTGACCTTGAAATGATCTTCTTCTTCTGAGAATTAGTTATGGGTTGGGCACTGGTGTGATAGGTTATTCTTGTGGATTCACCCTGGTAGTGATCTTCTTTGGAGCCAATATGAACTTGTGGATTCGCCAGATAGATAATTACAACCAATGTAATGTCTAATCTTTTTCTATCATCAAAGATCAACTTTGTTTCATCTCCTAGGAAAGCTGAGATTCAGTCTCCTTTCCCCGGCAACAGCGCCAATTTGTTATCACTCCAAGAAACTCTTTGAGTTTGTGGGTCAAAGATGCTTGGTAACTTAAGGTAAACTTATTTTTTGTATTTTGTATGTGTGGATCAATGGGATAACTCAATTACAATTATGGTATTCATATAGTCAAAATGAGAATCAAATGAACAAGTTCTCTCAAGGATCAATAATTAGATGATAACTTTAAAGTGGGTGAGAAAACAATCCTTATAAACCAAATACAATTGTAGGGTTTAATAAACAATGATAAGAAACTATTAATCAAGCTATGAGCTAACCAATGAGATGACAATCATTCTGCAGATGAAACAACTAGAATAAGAGTACATAATGAAGATGAGAATCTGACATCAATAGAGAGAGAAAACTGTGATTTGTATTATCATATAAAAGGTCTATTTACAATATAGTATTTTCTGCTATTGAAAATCGAACCTTTACTTTATCAAAATGATAAGTATTTATAACCTTTACAATAGATCTCAAATCCCTCAAAAATGGATCTGGATTTCTAAAAATAGAAAACAGAAACAAAACTGAATACAATAGGATAACTAAGAACTAGTTCCTATGAATCAAACTGCCTTCAAATATTATCTTCGACATCTGGTCTTCATCATTGCTATGTTTCTGATGTGTCATGGAGGAAAGGAAACATGTATTTAGTAGTTGGAAAACTTTCAACAACCGTGAACAAAGATTTAGTTGACCAACTAAGCATTCACCTCCAAAATCTCCATGAATCTTTGAAACTGAATATTTTATGATTTGGTGATTAATATTTTTGATGCTCTCCGATCCTTTAAATCAACCAAAAATCGCTCTGTTTGAGATCAGATCTTCAAAACTCTTATTCTATGCTTTCACCAACTATTTTGCCTTAGGATTTGCTAATCAGTTGATGAAAGATCTGCTTTTCAACAACTAATTGGTTATAATTGTGCCTTCTGTGCTGGTGAAATCTATGTTTTAATCAAAAAGGAAAACCTTTTGTATTCAAAACTATTGTTCCATCAAAACTCATTGTTTATTTGATTGATCTCCTTGCATATTTATAGCAACCTGTGCCAGCACCTATAAATCTGGATGTGTGGTAATTTTTTCCTTCAACTTTTTGATTTTCCTCTTCAGGAGCTTAGTTAACCACCATAAGCTATTATAATCCTTTGTAATCTCTTTCTTCTTCTTCTTCTTCTTTATACTTTCACGTGCCAACTTCTCAAAATATGCATTGGTCTTTGCAAAATTCTCTGACAAAGCATTATATCTTGCCTTTATCACCCTTTCTAGAACCTCCTGTTGTGCTATAATCTCCTTCAACTCCTTAATCTTATGTGATTTCTTTGATTTCTTATTTCTTGAGATATAACCTTCATCTTTGGAAGTAAAAACTTCAAAGTCCTGTGCAGGTTCCATGGAATTCTCTAGACTTTTGTTGGATGGACTTTCATCTTCCTTTTCTGGTTCTGTGTTTGAAACCGTGTATGGTAGATTTAGAGCATTTTTCCTTTTTATGGTGGATTGCTCTGAGTTTGTTTCAAAATCTAGTTTATTTTTATCTTTCTTGGGCTTTATGCTAGAATTTTTGTCTTTTGGCAGCTTTGGGAGAGCTCTCCTTCTCCTTGAGCTACTCTGAGGAGTTGACTACTTCTTGCCTGCTTTCTTATTTTCATTTGTAGGTTGAGTTTGGGTCTCAAAACCTTCCCATAAGATAAAGTGTTGCCAAGTTCTTTCTCTCTATCTCAGTTCTTCCAAGATGATCATTTTAATTAGGCCATAATGACAAAGGGACTTTTTGATGCTGAATGGTTCGACTCTGATCTTATTACACACGTTGGTTAGGCTTCTATGAAGAAAGAAAGGAAAATTTAGAAGGACCTTCCCTGTGAAGTGATCTAGGAGTCTAAAATGATATAACATTAACTTGTCATACCTGCCCTATGAGGTTAAGTATAACTGAATGCCTTTGAACAGATCTTGCCATTCATCTTCAAGGTAAGAAACATGGATACTTTTCTTCCAGGTTATACTTCAGAATTTCGTCTTGAGGTATGATCTAAAATCCAAATTCTTGGTCACTGTTGTTTTAAACCAATTTTGGCATGTTATGGGTAAGCCAGTTGCTGAAGCGATGGCAACTTCATCAACTATCAGTTCCAGAGAGCCCATTGTAGCTTTGCTTCCATCGTATGATTTTGCAAAAATCTCTGCTATTTCCTGGTGATATCCTTCCTGCAACCTTTACACATATGTCATACAACCTGCATCTGAGAAACACTTCTTCACCTCTGGATAACACTGCAAGAAAGATAAATTGTCTAATTCTTTCCTCAGAAGTCGTCCTCCTAGCTTCCTTGCCATATGAAACTTAATCACCATCTAATTTGTAAACAGTTGAAACAGTAAAATTCTTAATAAGGAAAGGGATGGCACTGGTGAAAATGACCCTATGTTATCAATGAAATATGGAACCCCATAATAGAATTTTTTGAACACCGTGAGTTTGAAATAGGGAAAGGTGATTTGATTTGATGTCATTAGATAACTGGTACTTTATCCTCTAGTTTCAATAATGATTAAGAGTGCGTCATGCCTTCAAACCCTTCTCTGTCTGCCCCATGAAATTCATGAGCACAATCTATCATGATGTCTTGCTAGAACGTGATGAAAAGGTGTCACCACTCATTTGCATCCATTAACTTTCCATGATGGTTGTATGACATGCGTCCATCATATCCTTTTTGAGTTTCTGGAGTTGTTGGAGGAAAACTTGTGTTAACACTTTCAACGGCTCGCTTGTTGCTGAGAGTACACTTTAGCCATTAAAACTCGAGGCTTTCACTAGCTAACTTCAAATTCAAAACATATGTTAGTTGTTGAAAAGATTTTTCTTGATTTTTTTAAAAGACCTTTTGATGATCCATTTATATCTAGGATAACATCTTAAATCCTATACTTTGACACTTCTAAATTCTAAAAATTTATATAGGACCCTAATTTATGACCATGCTATCACCTACAAAAAGGAACGAATTGACTGATTCATTTTGAGAGATAACAACTTGTACATTACTTGGAGGTGTTCTGGCATGACAGAGCCAACAATGACCTTTTGGTGATTGGTGATGCTTCTGGTATGTACATCCGTGTTCTCTAGATCCCAAATTATCATGTCATTATATGGAATGATCTTCGACCGTGTAGCTATTTATGAAGCTAGGACTCTACTATAGTTCTAAGTTTAGTTCCATGAATGTCATCTGTTTCATATCTAGAATCATCTAGGCAATTTGTAACTTCGTGCTCCAAGACTTTGAAAACCTGCGTCCAGGATCTAATTGAGTCTATAGCTCGTGGCGTAGTATCAGGAAGAACGTATGCATTCGGATTCGAACCTTCACCGGAAGCATCATTCTTCTTTGATGTTTTCCTGGGTGCCATGATGTCATAAATAGAATGAAAATACCTGTTACATGGGAGAATGTGTAAGATTTCCTTGGATAAAACTCACTACTTTGCGGAATGTCGTAGAAATAGAATTCAAAATAGAACACTTTTATTTATGCTCAGTTTGCATTAATTCGAGCATGTTTTTATGGATGACAAATTTATTAGCTTTATTTAGGAAAGTATATTTAGCGATACACACTCTATTCTAGAAATCATTTCCGTTGATCCATAATAAATGCTACTAAATATTGGCGATTCACGATCGGGATCTTTGGATGGAACATAATTGAAATATCCCAAAACGCGAATGCGCAAAATATTAATTACACTATTAATTTCCTTTTAAGATGTTAACTAATCATGTTTAAAACTCAATTGTTTTAGAAACTCTGGCTTTGAGATTTTTTGGATGTGACGAATGGTAAACTTCCAATTCCCAAAACGCGAAATGATTAATTGTCTTTTGACCTAGATTGATTTAATTAATCGAGATTTAATCTTTCAACATTTTATCGTTTCGTAGGTTTGCAAGTTGACTCTTTGTTATATCTTAGAAAGGCCATTACCTGCCACAACGTGTCAAGTATGACATCATCCTAGAGGTGCCACATGTTAATTTGAATCATGTGAACCCTTAGACGGAAAGTTAAGAAAAAGTGTTGCTTGTCAACTAGGAAAAGACTCAAGATGCCTATGTACATCATGACTCGTGTCTTTTAAAGCTTTAAGAACAATTAAAATAGACATCTTTCAGGTA
The DNA here is from genome assembly GCA_032191745.1 of Picea mariana. Classification (NCBI taxonomy): domain Eukaryota; kingdom Viridiplantae; phylum Streptophyta; class Pinopsida; order Pinales; family Pinaceae; genus Picea; species Picea mariana. Next base: position 418,698 of record JASDQU010101667.1, read on the forward strand.
TCAATATTTTGAATGTTAATACATAATGAAATACTCAAAACGCGAAACTCCAAAGCAAGTTTCAGCGATTTGACTCTTTAACCAATTGGCAGCTCCACAAATCTAAAAAGATTTGAGATCGTTCGATCATGCAGAAGACTTTATCAACAGTGAGACTTAAGCATGTTTTTCTCTTATTTAAATGAGAATGAAATTTATTAAAGTCTAAATTTTAGAAAAATATGTGTTCCAACTGTTGGGCTCTAAATATGTCTTAAAATATAACCTCTATGCATCATCCAAAGGTAGGTGTTGGCACAAGCGTTTTACTTGTCGTAGGTTCTTAACTTCTGTTTTCAATACCCATCCTTAAGAGATGCAACCCATACAAAGGGACAACAATCGTAACAAAAGGAACAACAATCATTCTATTCAAAGGAACAACAATCGTGACAAAAGGAACAACAATCATTCTGTTCAAATGAACAACAAAAGAAACAACAATCCTGACAAGGAATGACAGTGGTTATATTGGGCTGAACTAATGTTGTATTAATTGAGTTGTAGTACTTTCCCAACTATCTAATTTTTCAACCCGGGGTTCTTAAACTGATGATGAACACGCAAAGTATACGCAATATTGAAGTGGGATTATTCTAAGCTAATGTTTAAGCTACAAATGAAATTGAATCATTAATCTAACACATGACTAGATTAGAATCATTAATCTAACACACGACTGAAATAAAATCATTAATCTAACACACGATTGAATTGAATTAATCTAGGAATGGGAAATTGTGTGAAGGAAGTAATCTAGAAATGGAGAACTACATGAAGGAAAAGAAAGTACAATGTGTGAAGATTTGAATGGCATAACAACATATGAGAGCTCTCACCAATGAAGAAATCTTACATTCAATAATCAAATCAATCTTTATAACAGAATAATGAAAGCATGAAAACCAAAACCATGAATCAAAGCTAAGAATCCCTTTCTCTTTCGAATCCTAAGGACTACCATTAATGACTACTCTAATTCTCTACTTACAACTGAAATCTCATGAAGAGAGAGCACTCTCTTTTATACATGAGAGCCTTGAAGATAAGATAATCATCTCATTATTACAGATCCACTATTCTCTCAACTATTTTCCCATTATTACAAAATATAATCCCTGCAAATCCTCACACATATCTCTCATATATCTTGGATAAGATATTCCAACCAAATCTCCATGATCTTCTCCTTGGAATGGGCTTGAATTATCTCCTCAAATCTTGAAATGGTGGAGGAAGTATTCAAGAATTCCTTTTGAATTAATCCTTCTCATATTCCTACACATTACAAAGCTCACACATATTTGAGATATATATGAAAACATGTTGATTTTCTAACATTTAATCATAAATTCATTTTAAATACTAAAATGAATAAAGTGGAGAACAATAAGGTGAAACCCAAGTATATTTATGGAAATAATATCATGAAAGGTTAATGGGGCGATGAAATGTGGAGAATGATGAAGGGAAAGATGGATGAAAATAGGACATTTCTGAGCCCCAACACCAACATAGGCCCCATCTATGGATCACATCTCCCTGATAGACGTGGAAGAACAATAGACCAAGTGCCTTTATTCTATAAATGGAGTCATTATTGCATTCAGGTGAAACACATTCTGAAAGAGGACACACAAAAGAAATTTGGATTTCATCCATATCTCCAAAAACTTTCAAAACTTAATCATTCACTGATCTCGAGCTTAGGCTTATCAATGGCTTCCTTTTCTTCAAACTGACTTCAGATTTGCTTAACATAATCAAAACAAACTTAACCGTCCTACCAGGCTCTATTCGATTTTGTTCGCATAGGCAAAGTAATTTTAATGTTTTTAGTCAAGGAGTCTCGTGTTAGCTTAGAATGTAGATCTAGTTGAAAAGAGAGCTAGTTACCAGCGTACATTATAATTCATGTATAACAACCTTGCAGATATCGTAGACATTGCTTCATTGCCAGCGAGCTTGTTCAATACCCCGGTGAAGTTATCTAATTCCCACATTGAATTTCCTTTCACCACTTCAATTAGTTATTCTGAATTTCAATACAGAGATGAGGGMAATCATTTAATGAAATTCCTTTCATCATCTCTTTTTTGGAGTATATGGGGGCAATCATTTTATGAATTTCCTTTCACTATCTGTCTTATTTTTTTCTTTTAAAACATGAAGTGGGGAAAATCAATTTGTATATAAGATATCGGGGGTGATATCTGTTTATAATTTAGTTGACCTTTGATTTCAGTTATTTTTTTATATTTTTTGGAATGGCCATTTCATATAAAATTTGCACAATGCACTATACCTAGTTCTAGGAAATGAAGAATCTCCAGAAACAAGAATAAGGACCAATCTTCCTAAGAAGAATACTAAGAGAGTGCAAGTTGCGAATATTCCATCTCGATTCTGGGTTCAACTATTTCCCCATTCACTATATCCAATTCTGAAAGCTTGGTACATACATGAAGAAACCAAAATACAGACCAACGACTGGAAAATGTTGGTAGATCACTTTTGCAAGGACTTCTTGTTTACAAGTAAGTACCCTGAGTGTTATCACTCCAAGAGTCCTTCTCAGGTTGTAGCTTGAAGAAGCCTAGTAACTTAAAGTATGTTTTGGTTTTCTATGTTTGTTGGATCAAATAGGATAACTAAACAATTGGTTCACACTCAGGACACTTAAATATATATAACCAGATGAAACAATGCTTGCAAAAGTCAATATTCAGATAAGTAACTGAAATGGTGGGTGAAGAAAAACTATATTTATCAACTAGAACACATATGTGATGGGATGAATAAAGTTATCAAATATTACTATTAAACCAATGTTTATGAGTTGACCAATGATATGACAGTCATTTACAACTAGACAAACTTAGATAACAGTAATCATCCAGAGTACAGAAAAAGATAGAAGATGGCAATCTGACATTAACAGTGAAAGAAACGTGTGATCTGTATTATATGAAAAATCTATAGTACAAAAATAGCATGTTCTAGTCTCCATACTCAAACCTCTACTTCTTCAAAAGTCATAGGCTTTATATCCTTTACAAACAATTCAAGATACTATGAAATTGGATCTGAATATGGTAATAATAGAAAATCAAAACAGTTCACAAAATTAGGATTAAATCCTATCTTAAGGGTCAAAACCTTATCATGATGATCTTCAAAGTATTTTACAGATTCATTGGTTCTTCAAATTATGATGTCAAAGCAGCTCAAAATCTTCCCAAATCCCAAATATAACAATCATTTACAATCAATTTCTGAAATTGCCTGCAACAAAAATTGGGCCAGACTGCTGAAAACTGCAGCTCAGAGATGGATTCGGTTCTCCACATCTGTGACACCTATTTATAAAAATAAAGAGTTTATTGTTGTTTGAAATGTTAGGCACACAATCATATTACCATTTCTCAAAATGATCCTCCAGTCACTCAGAATCATCATTTGAAAATGATGACTCAACACCATAGAAATGCCACATTTGTGAAAACACATCCTCATCTTCCAAGGGACTTTTGACTGCCTTCCTGAGCTCCAAATGAAGATATGAAAGTACCATAGGAAATATTAGCGTGTAAAACGACCTCTCCATGACTGATAAAATTGAGTTTTCCCAAGGCAGTTTATAGTATGAAAAACCTGCGATTTCGGTGGTTTAGAGCACCCCAAAATTGTGATTTTAGCTACCGAAAGTTAATGCTTTCGGTGTCTTACAGTGATTTAGAACATATCCCTTAGCCACTGAAACTTGTCTTTTGAATTTTTTTACAAATAAGGCACAGAATCAAGAGTTCTTATGAAATACAAGTCCAAAGCTCTTTTTAAAAGACTCTTAAAAAAAAAAAATGCTTCATCTAATGACTTTCCTATCACCTAATAAAATAAATTTGACCAATTTATTTGAGGAGATAACATATGGTTCATATTGGGGATGAAAATCCTCCCTGTGAGGTTTCAAGAACCGCAGACCTGATGCCTTTCCTATAAAAAACAAAACTTAGACTAAAACTAGACTCTAGTATTCCATTGGGCATGGAGTCAATAGTCAACCATTCTATGCAAACCTGCAGTATTCTCTGTTTATTTAACAAACCAAAAACTGAAAAGAATATATCTGCTTATATGACGAGCTTATTCTTCTGCCTACTCCTACACTAACCAACTGCACTACTCTTGATCAAGTGAAATCATGCTTCCAATGAATCCATGTAAGAAACTGATTTACTGATAAAATTCTTGATCCGGACCCAAAAAATATAGGAAACCATAGCATGCAGAAATGTAATTTAAAAAGATGACAAAACCATCCTTCATTTGACAAAAATATTTTGACATTATGCTGCTAATAGACTCCAAATAGTCAACAATAGGGTCATCAAATTCACCAAGAGATACCTCTTTAAGATGTTGTTCCAACTGTAAAATGAAATGCTACCACTGGCTGCCTTCTTTGATATCAATGTTGAATGTAGACTTCTCAACCTTTGTCAGAAAAAATTACATGATCAACTGTTGATCTAAACTTCTCTTCCCCCCTTGGCTATATCCCTGTGATTTGAATTCATCTCTATGATGTACTGGCCCATTACAACTAACAATTTTTAAGAGAGAAGAAGATATATGTTCTTCATCTTCTACATCATTGTCTTGATAATGATCAAATGAAAAATGAGTCTTAAAAGATGTATCATGAATACATTGTTGACTACTCTCCCCAATAATGACCTCTTTGGCAGATATGTCAAAACTAGAAAGATCTTCATTGGAATTTTGAAAAACAGACCCACAACTGTCATCAGTCATAACATGCATACATTTTTGATCAACTCTTTGATGAAGAGTAGAACTAGATGAGATTTCATTAGTCAAAAAACCCTCATAAACTTAAAAATCTTCCTCTTCATCACTATATTTGTCAAGTATGGGGGTATCCAGATCAAATTCTAATAACAAATATGAAGATTCTTGCATAGAATTATCAACAATATGATCTTGAAATAGATTTGGAAAAATATAACCTTCTTCCTCATCATTATCAACGTTTCCATCAAAATTTGAAACAAAAAATACATAAGGAAAAAGAGAGTCCTCCTGATGTTCTAGCTGGAGATTAGATGGTTCCTGAAAATCCTGTTTCTCATGGTAACTGTAGCTTTCCTTGATCTGCAAATCTGAAAAATGTGGACTACCCTTATTGATTTCAATGGAAATTTGACCAATAGATAGTTGATCATCTCCATGTGTATCTAAAGAAACCAAATCTTCAAATTCATAATGATCAAACTTAATGATAGTAAGAGAGTGTTCAACTCCTTTATTATTCATTTCTAGTTCATTTTTATGAGAAAGCACCTCACTGTGAAATATATCAGAGAGTTGTTGTAGATTGTGAGGGATAAGTTCTTCTTTACCATATGACTGTAACTCATATCTATAAATTTCCTCTGTTGATGTATACCCTTGTTCTTTGACATCAGAATATTAAAAAAAAACATGTTGATCTTCAAGGTAAATGTCTTCTTCTATAATAACGCTTTATCACAAATCTGATTTTTGTGACAAGAAAAATCTTTATGAAACGAAGAAAACTCTTCACAACATCCTTCAAAAATATGTTCAACTAGAAAATACTCTTTACAAAAGGAATTGAAGGCTGTATGAAAACCTTTCAAAGAGATAACACTTGCATTTGGAAGAGACCGGCACCAGTCAAGAGCAATCCCCTCTAATGAATACCTGAAAAGATTAATTTGAACATCCACGTGTACAATTTTAAGCCGATGAATAAAGTCATGAAAATCTAGCAAGTGTTCAGCTGGCACTTCCCACTCTTCTCCTCGAAATATGGGAAGACTATTTTCCCATTCATCTCTACTAGGTACTGGATGAGGGTAACCAGAAATACTTGAGAAATTACAAAATGCATACCTCTTGTTCATTTCATACCATTGGATTCGTCAACAGATTTCTGAACAATGGATTTTCCATCGAATTCACCCTTCATGGAGTCACCATATAGATGATCACAATTAAAATAATGCCGAGTCTTTGTCTATCATCAAATCTGTAGCTTATGTCGTCTCCCAGGGAAGCTTGCTTCAATCTCCTTTCCCCAGCAATGACACCAATATGTTATCACTCTAGGAGTCCTTCTCAGGTTGTAGCTTGAAGAAGCCTGGTAACTTAAAGTATGTTTTGGTTTTTTGTGTTTGTTGGATCAAATGGGATAACTAAATAATTGGTTCATGCTTAGGACACTTAAATGTATATAACCAGATGAAACAATGCTTTCAAAAGTCAATAATTAGATAAGTAACTGAAATGGTGGGTGACGAAAGACCATATTTATCAACCAAAACACATATGTGATGGGATAAATAAAGATAGCACGGATTACTATTAAACCAATGTTTATGAGTTGACCAATTATATGACAGTCATTTGCAACTAGACAAACTTAGATAACAATAATCATCCAGAGTACAGGAAAAGATAGAAGATGGCAATCTAACATTAACAATGAAAGAAAATTGTGATCTGTATTATATGAAAAAGGTATAGTACAAAAATAGCATGGTCTAGTCTCCATACTCAAATCTCTACTTCTTCAAAAGTCATAGGCTTTATAGCCTTTACAAACAGTTCAAGATACTATGAAATTGGATCTGAATATTCTAATAATAAAAAATGAAAACAGTTCACAAAATTAGGATTAAATCCTATCTTAAGGGTCAAAAACTTATCATGATGATCTTCAAATTCTTTGATAGCTTCATTAGTTCTTAAAATGATGATTTCAAATCATCTCGAAATATTCCCAAATCCCAAAGATAACAATCAGTTACAATCAATTTGGTTCTCCACATATGTGACACCTATTTATAAAATGAAAGCGTTTATTGTTCTTTGACATGTTAGGCACAAAAGCCTCCTACCATTTCTCAAAATGATCCTCTAGTTGCTCAAAATCATCATTTGAAAATGATAACTCAACATAGTAGAAATGCCACATTTCTAAAAACACAGCCTCATATTATGGGGGACTTTTGACTGTCTTCTCGAGATCAAAATGAATATCTTAAAGTACCATTGGAAATATTAGTATGTCTAGTTGTCAATCGACTATTTGAGTGTGTAAAATGACCTCTTCACGACTGAGAAAATTAAGTTTCCCAAGGCCRTTTATAGTTTGAAAAACCTGGGATTTCGGTGGTTTAGAGTGCCTCGAAATTGAAATTTTAGCTTCCGAAAGTTAATGATTTAGGTGGATTATTTAGAACATATACCTTAGCCACCGAAACCTATCTTTTGAWTTTTTTTACAAATAAAGCATTAACTCAAGAGTTCTTATGAAATAAAAGTCCAAAKCTATTTTTAAAAGACTCCTAAAAAAAATTACAAAATGCTTCATCTAATGACTTTCCTATCACCTATTAAAATAAATTTGACCAATTTATTTGAGGAGATAACACTGAGCTTAAATTAGTCCTACAAGGAATTAAAGAATTCCTTTTTATAGATACTGGTAAATAGAAATCAAACCTAGTGGTATGTGCAATGCATAACCAAGAACTTCAATCTAACCTTCACCTAAAATTGGACAAGATACCTATAAAATGCTATAAGATTGAAAAGTATTTGGAAATCCCATATGATTTAGAAGAATTAAGAAACTTATCCATTATGGAGAAAGAAGGGAGCAAAGAAATCTAGAACATCATACCCAACCAGACTGATGGTTCTTATAATTATCCATTGAAGTTGCACAAATTCAATATAGGGACCACAAAGAAACCTACGATAGTTATGGTGGGAGATTACTAGGATGAGCAAAATAGAAAAGAAATGCATATCTTGTTGCAAGAGTATGAGGACTTGTTCCCAAAGACATTTTTAGAGCTAAAAGGGATTAAAGGAGCTATGGGAGAGATGAAAATTGAACTAAAACTAGGATCAAATCTTGTAAGGCATAAACCATATCGCCTTAACCCCAGAGTGAAAGAGAAGGTTAAGAGGGAAATAAACAAGATGGTGGAACATGGACTTATTTTTTTAGTGGAAGAATCAGAATGGGTTAGCCTAATAGTCATCCAGAGCAAGAAAGTAATAGAGGACATTAGGGTCTATGTAAACTACATAAGCCTTGATTCTACCTGTGTGCATGACCTGTTCCCAACACCTTTTACTGATGAGGTGCTAGAATAGGTTGTGGGGAAATAATGTTACTCATTTACAGATGGATTTTTGGGGTACCACCAAGTAAGGATTGTTGAAGAAGACAAAAATAAGACCACATTCATAACATAATGTGGGTCATTTGCATATAATGTGATTCCCTTCAGCCTAAAGAACACCCCTACATTTGTTTCCTGGATTGTAATAGAAGCTTTTCAATAATTTATCCACAAGTTTATAGAAGTTTATTTGGATTATTGGACGGTATACAGGGTGCTTAAGGAACATGTAGCGCTACTACGTATGATGTTTGATAGATGTAGAGAATTTCATATATCGTTGAACCTCAGAAAGTGTATCTTTTGTGTGCCACATGGAAATTTATTAGGCCACATAGTATGCCGAGAAGGAGTACTGGTAGACCCAACCAAAGTTGTGGTTATTGTGAACATGCCACCACCTACGAGTGCTAAGAAGTTTCTCTCCACATTGGGGCACAAAGGGTACTATTGCAATTTTATTAGAAGATATGAAAACATCATTGCACCTCTAGAAAATCTACTAAAGAAGGTCGAAGTGTTCCAGTGGACCCTAGAGTGTGATAAAGCATTCGATATCCTGAAGGAAAATCTCAGCAAAACACCTATTCTGATATTTCCAAACTAGTAAAACAAATTTCATGTGCACGTAGACGGATCAGGTATTTCCTTAGGAGCCATCTTAGCACAACTAGGAGATGGAGCCATGGATCATCCTATCTACTTTGCTAGTAGGAAGTTGTCACAAGCTGAGCGCAACTATACAACCACAGAAAGGGAGGGTTTAGCTATGATTTACGCTCTGCATAAGTTTATACATTATTTGTTAGGTTCTCATTTTAAAGTTCTTTGCTGATCATTCTGCATTAGAATATCTAGTTAACAAACCTGTTATGGAAGGAATAATTTGTCGATGGTTTCTACTGTTTTAGGAATTTTATTTGAAGTGATCATTAATCTTGGAAGATGCAATGTAGGGCTTGATCACCTGTCTATATTAGATTCGGGAGAAAGGGGTAGAGCATTCGATGATCAACTCCTAGATGCAAACCTGTTTCAGGTTGAGGCCATACTGGAACACCTGGAAGACATATCAGTCTTCTTAAGTACAGGGTCCTACCCATAAATGTATTTCACAAATCAGAAACATCACATGGTGGTTAGAGAAGTGGACTATCAATTGATTGTGGGGAAATTGTATAAGTTGGGACTAGACAACATCCTCAAGAGATGTGTCATAGATCATGAAAGAAAATACATACTGTGGGAGTGCCATAGTGGTGTTGTGGGAGGTCATGTTGGAGGGAAGGTCACTATGCAGAAATTCCTCCAAGTTGGACTATGGTGGGCCATGCTCTTCAAGGATTAAAATTTGTATGCTAGATCTTGTGATGTTTTTCAAAGAGTGGGTAAGCCATCACGACGAGATTGATTGCCTCTTCAGCCAATTCGATCTCTATAAGAATTTGAGAAATGGGTGGTTGACTTCATTGGGGAAATCAACCCCACCACTAAGCATTCAAAGGCTAGGTATATTATTACCACAACCGATTACCTTACATGTTGGGCTGAGGTAGAAGTTGTTTAGAATTGTTTGAATGATAGTGCTACTAGGTTCATTTTTGAAAATACTATCACTCGGTTTGGATGTCCTAGGAGTCTGACCAGTGATTAGGGAGGTCAGTTTATCATTAGTACAATAGAAAATCTTACAACAGATTTCTTGATCCAACATCATAAAATTCGTCCCTAGCATCCGTAAGATAGTGGAACAGTGGAGGTGTTTAACAAGATTTTGGAGAGAGGATTAACAAAGGTTTGTTGCACAAACAGGGAGGACAGGGATGATAGAGTCCCAACAGTTTGATGGGCTTACAAGACAACCACAAAGAAACTCCATAAGTACACTCCATTTCAGCTAGTTTATGGGAAAGAGGATGTGGTACCTGCATAATTCATTACTCCGAGTTTATACATTGCACATATTACACACATGTCAGAGGATGAATCAGTTGTGTAGAGGCTCATGGAATTGAAAGAACTTGAAGAGACCAGGTTTTTAGAAGACTTCCATCAATCAATTGAGAAAGCAAGGCAAAAAGCTTGGCATGAAAGACACATTAAGAAAAAATCATTTGTGCAAGGATAAAAGGTTCTACTTTATGATAGTCGATACCAGAAACATCTAGGAAAGTTTTGCATGCTTTGGTTGGGATGATTTATAGTTTCGGAGATCCGATCTTCGGGAGTAGTCAAACTTGCACAAATGGATGGTATGTTGTGGCCAGTATGGGTGAATGGAGCTCACATGAAACCCTATATGTCTAATAACTAAGAAAAAGGACTATTTATCTAGTCTGAAGAACCATGTATAGTAGTTAGACTTGATTATTTTGAAATTTCTGTGAATTTTGTTAATAAAGTCGAAGAGTGTATTGTTGTGCCGTGACATGTAATTCATTTTTTTGTTTGTTTAAGTATTGTTTGATGTAGAACTTATTACTCAGCAGTGTAGGATCAGAAGATCCATGAAGCTATTAATGACAATCATTAAATATGAAGGGGACCCCTTTGTGGTCAGAGGGAGAGAGAATCTAGACAAAATCCTAGTCCATGTGCCACACGAACCCAGTCTAGTCACAACCTTTATTACCGCTATAGTACCCTGTATGAATTCTTTTGAACCATAAAACCACGATACATGGAGATGCCATCATTATTTGCATCAGGTTTCTCATCCATTAAACGGTAAGTTATGGAATCAACCATGTCCCTGACCCACTTGCCTAGTAAATGCCGATATCACCTCATACATTTACCCCATTAACCAATCCCGTCGGACAACTCAGATCCAAGTTGCATCTATAGGGTTAATGATGAATAAAATTTATTACAAAACTTGCCAGATAATCTTGGGTATAAGGGTCTGTGAACTTGGGGTAGGACAGACTGTTTCCCAGAGAGAACTTAGATATTTATGAATTTTGAAGAACGAGCAAGCCTATGCAATTTCTCGACAATTATTCATGATCCCCAATCCATGTCTCACCTATGAAATTTGAGACACAGGAAGTAGAAGTGATGTTTCAAAGGATGCAGTACCAGATGATCCCTGTGACCCTAGGGTCGAGATCATGGGCAATCTCAAAGGAAAGGTAGAGTAGGTAAAGATCCTTGACCTTGACCTGACAGACTAGATTATGTTCCCTCAGATGAACATTGATTTCTTATGGAGTGTTTCTCCAAATGAGTTGGGAGGCATGCAGTTTGTGTCAAATCCCAAGTTCATCAATCTGTTCATCTGTACCATCATGAACCTCAGG
>JASDQU010101667.1:453856-488106 GCA_032191745.1 Picea mariana
GGTATTATAATGCCCCCCAAAGTATGAGTTCATAATTAATGACAACAAAAATACTTTGTAAACTGCGTGTGTGTGTTGGAAACCAGGAGCGCACCTAATCGAAAACCCGCGAACAACCAAGCATCTGCAGAATATCATACTAGTTCTAAGGTAGGCATTCCCATACTCAGATCACGGACGGATGAAATTATAAGCATAGGTCATGGCCACCAATCATACACTGTGGATCCATTCCATCAAAATATTTCATAGACACCAGGAATACACTATGGATCTATGCAAGAAAATTCAAATTGAGATGACATAGCCACGAGACATACAAAGTGGATCTATGTGTTGCAAATTATATATATTCCATAGCAACCTGGACAAAAGATATGAGATCCAGGGTCTTCAATCCAATCACCCAAAAGTACGAATCTAACCATGTGATTACATGTGTTGAAGTCGAACATGGTAGAGACCACTTGATTATCGATCATTGATGAAACCGTTAACAAGTGCGAGAGAAATCACCATTAATGTCAATGACTCCCAAGGTACACTAGTACAATCCACCGAATGTGAATAAATGAGTTGAGGTCGAACATCTGACAGAATCTTTCGATTAGGAGCCAATGATGTAAACCCACTGTCGAAAGCGAGGAAACCTGCCATTGAGGCATGCAAGTTCCAAGGTACCAAAGAATTTCTAAGTCTTGTTTCCAGATAATGAGCTAGAGTCAACGGAACAAAACTCGTCACAAGAGGGCCTTGATGCATCCCCCATCAATGACACGAAATGAGTAATAGATTTTGAAGGTGAAACAGAGTATGATGTAAGTTGGACTGGACACAGGGAAGGCCGACATAGAGAGAATGGACAACTGCAGATGGCCGACTCAATAGAGGTTTCAGATGAACTTCTCTTGAACATATGAATGACATGACCAATGATTTGGCAGCATTGACTCAAAGATGACGCAGAGTATGACCGTGTAGCAAATCGAATGAGAGACAAATGGATTTCCCAAACTGGCTTCAAATAATGAATAGGGGGGCTATCATGTTCAAGAGTGACACTTACTGCCAATTAATATGAATATGAGAACACATCACTTTTCCCAAATTTTCCCCCACCATTTCTGACGAGTACCTCTTTATTTTTACGCGAGCTTGAAGAGGATAACATATGCTTGTTGATATAAGCTCATCCTTCAGATGAGTCCTTCGGAGTATGTTTAATGAACCCTAGGAAGGAGTGGTTTGTTCCCATTACGGGTCTATCGATGTTTGTTTAACAAGTCCAAAGATAGAAAACTCGAAGGTTTTTCATGATTATAGAGTCTGGAAAAACACTTAAAGGAGAACTCTCTTAGTTCCTTTTTCGTAAAATAGTCTTATGAGACCGAAAAAGAGATAAATTATTTCCCAACAGACACTTTCTTCAAATATTTTAACGATAATGAAAATAGCAAGGTCGCTCAGCAATCTTTTCATGTTTAGAGAGTCTAAAAAGAGCTTAAAGAGGACTCTAGGGGGATTCCTTTTTTGTATAACCTTGTTGAGCCTGAAAAAGTGATAAAAGTTTGCTCGATCGAATTCTCATGTATTTTCGAGCGTGAGAACGGATGAAGACCAAGCTCGAGGTTTTTTACAAAAACCATAAAAAACAATCAAAACATGCGATGAAGAAGAAAAAATATTCGCATCCCTGTGCATGAACATTGAGGTCGTTATGTCTGCAAAAGTTGCACTCATAAGGGTATTAGGCATTAGGTTTTAATAAATAAACAATTATAAAATCCAATAACAAATGGTAAAAGTAAATATAAATGGGTAAAAGTTCTTTTTACCATAGTCATTTTAACTTTACCAATATTTTAGTCCAAAACCCCTCTTTTTCCCTTAAATTTCGATGTTTGATTGCGGGAGTTACGAGCATCCATTCGATGAACCGTCTCTGGCAATGAGGTAAGCTCCCTGTCCTCTATATTTTCATGGTTCAAGTTTTCATTTTCATTGGCAAAAATCATGTTTTTGAGTTTGTTTTAGGGGTTAAAGTTGCACTCAGCCATTCTCGCAAGCTAGCCACATGGGACCTGCGAGAATGCCTTATTCTCGTAGGTGACCTCAAAGGCATCTGCGAGAACCTCGCACTATGCCTAAAGGGCACTTGCAAGAACTGCAAAGTGGAAAATTTTTTAAATTTTTGCTCAATGAAAAAGATACCAAGTGTTGAATAGAGTTACTAACTTTCTTCTTATGCTTCTTATGCTTCTTATGCAGATATTTGGCGATCACCATGGTTCTAGAATGACATGAAAGAGAGCATGAAGAAGATGATGTTATTGCTGGGAATCACCCAACCACCATTGCTGCTTTGTGAGACTGTGGTCTACTGAAATTCTTTTGTATCTCGGGTATGAGGGCCCAAGTCAGGTTATTGGAGTACCTTGTGCATATGTGGGATCTCGACCAGCAAGTATTCCATGTAGGGGTCCACACATTGTAATTGGATATCAAGGACATTTACTTCTTGACAGGACTGTCACGGTGTGGGTACCACGTGAGCCTGACTGGTAGCAGAGGTGGTGGGTTTCCCATGAGTGAGTATTTTCATTTGCACTGTGTTCCAGAGGTAGAGAGGAGCAAAGGGAAAGTAGCCATTTGGGGAGTGCAGGATTTGACCCTTCACACCATTTTGTTCACCATTACTCGTATGGCTGGGAGCACTGCTTCTCACATGGCTCTCTAGAGCTACTTTTAGTATGCCATAGAGTGTATTGATGATCAAAATCGCGACCAGGGGTCAAATTTTAGCTCAAAAATCAATGTTCTCAGAATTGCCTCAAAACAAACGAGAGCGTAGCCCTCGTCTTCACGAACCCAACACAACTCGTTTGGCTTCAAACAAACATCAGATGAGAGAGATATCATGATCTGCTCGAATCGCCAAATAGGTAAAAAAAGGGATGCTGAATGTACAATCCGTACGATGATGTGGCAGAGGTCGCACATCCAGGTGGAAGATGATGATGTGGCCTTCACTCATTGGAAAATTTGGGTGAATCATAATGTGACATGTGGCATCATTTTGATAAATGGTGTGGTGCCATGTGGCCCAGTAATGGGCTGCCATGTGGCACCATTGTATTGGTTGTTAGTTCAAAATTTTATGGAGTCCACCGGACTTGAACCCCTGACCTCCATGCCCGTGCAGTGCTTTAGCAATGGCCGCCTGACCAACATACCACACATTGTTACTTGTTATGTATATGGGTTATAATGTATTTGTGTATGGTTGGCACGGGGTCGGGCTGGGGCTTAGCCCCAGCTCGCGGTTGTATTACATTACATATGACCATTGTATAAACGGAGTTTGGCATGCATGGTAGCTTGCGGTTGTATTGCTTTATACATATGACCTTACTATATCATGCGCGGGGGAGTTTGTATTTCAAGCAGAGCCCCAGCCCCTGGTTTCGCATGTGACCACACATGGAGTGCGCGGGAGTTAAGTTTGGCATTTCAAATGGTTTTTCCTGCCACTTGTCATTGTTCTATTCGCTTGGAAATGGAGCCTTCTTTTGCACTAGCGCGAGGTCATATGGACCCATGTGCCCATGAGTTTGACGGTTAGGGGCTGGCGCGCCCATAACCATCCTATAGTTTGCACGATTATGCGGTTGTGCACATGTGCTAGGTTTTATCATGAATTTGGAGCGTGTTCTTGGTTAGAACGTACAGAGGTGCATTTTGACGAACCAGAGACAACAAGCTTGAAGGAAGAGAATGGAAGGAGGCCTATCTTCTTCATTTTTTGGCCAAATGAGGTGTCGTAAAAGCCCAGCTAGGGGTTTTTGGACATTATAAATCCATTGGCATTGTTTTCAAAGCCATTTGAAGGCTTCTTTTCCAGGTTTTTAACCATTGAAGTTTCAGAGAGCTCTAGGGAGCTTGAAGCCCTCATTGTTTGAGGTCATGCTTAGATGAGCCTATGTTTGTTTTTTGTGATTGAATAATCATTTTTGACTAATTATTATTCTCTGTACAATTTGATATAGGTTTTATATATATTTGAGGAATTTTACAGGTGTTTTTTCCAAAGAGAAGCTCAGGGAAGCTTAAGGCCACATGTAGAAGAGGTCATGCCCGGATGAGCCATGATCCGTTTTCAGAGTTTTATTAGTCATTTTTGGGGTTTTTATGTATTTTGAACCCAATGGTACAGTTAGAATTTCCATTGGAGCTGAGCAACATCTTGTAAAAGAATCTTTGACAAATTATTCCTAGAGAGCCAAGTCCATTGATGGAGGCTCGAGGAGATGTATCCCGGAGAGGGGTGAACTCCTTTATCATCTTGTTATTGTTGTGAGTTTGATGGTTTATTTTCTACAAGTTATGTTGTTGTGTATTTATTTAAAGCACATATTTAACCATTCAAAAGAACATTTTCTCACACATGAACATTTAAAGGAAGAAGCATGAACTTAACACATAATTTATCTTGCATATTTTAACACATGGAGCAAGGTCCTGTAAAGTTTTATTTTTATGAAGTAGAGGGTGCTTGCATAGCATAACAAGTCAACCCACTATTTTCAGATCAGGTGGCATCAGAGCATAGTTTTTTTTTGCTCATGTGTTTGCCATTGATAGCTTGAAATTTAGCTGTTGGTATTTGTCCAAGTTTTGTGTTGAAGTTTGATATCTTGCAAGGATGGAGGAAGCTTCAAACATTCATAGTTCTCATACATCTTCATTATCTAAGTTCTTTGAAAAAGAGATGTTGAAGGAGTTACTAACCATGAGAGATGTGATGAAAGAGATGTGTGAAGATAGAAAGGAGAGCATTTCCCTTGAAGAGCAGTTGATTGCCATGAAGAAGGAGAAAGACCAGCTTCTTGAAAAGTTGCATGAGATGGAGACTCAACTCCATGAGGCAAAGGAAACCCTTACCAAGTACATGCATGAACATAAGGTATGTAATGTTAGTTTATCTTCAAATTCCTCTCAAGATGAATGTTTTTGTGTTTTTGAAAATCACACAAGAGGAATAGGGTCCAAGTTATTGTTAGAAATGGGCTATGAAGGTAGAGGTTTGGGCAAGCATGCACAAGGCATTGTTGAGCCTATTGTTGTTGAAGAGAGGCCTAAGTATTGTGGTCTTCGATATGAACGAAGAAATGGAGCAAATTCCAAAGTTGAGGAGACAAGGGAAAAAGTTCCAAGAACAAATTTTGTTTCAAGTTCACCTCCTTAAGAAGGCTATAAAGGTGAAAGTTCAAGAACTTTTGTTGAAAGTTCAATCCCTCCAGCATGCAAAGCTTGTGTTTAAGATGAATGCAAATGTGTGAAACAAAAGAGTTGTGACAACGATGAGGACAAGAACACTATTGTTGGTCTTCAAATGAGAGCTTGTAACTCTTCAAATTCACCTCCTCAAAGAGGCAATAAAGGTGAATATTCAAGGTATAATTCTGCTTATCATTCAGTTGCTTTTGATTATGTTAAGCATGATAAATTTGCATGTAAAAATGGAAGAAAAAATCCATGTACATATTGTGGTTTATATAACCATCATATTTCAAAATGTTGGAAAAGATTGGCCACTTTCAGAAAACTTTACAAGCAAAGACAAGGTGAAAAGAGGATGCAAAAGATTTGCACTCATTGTCAGAAGCAGGGTCATCTCATTGACCAATGTTGGACATTACATCCAACCACTCATCCACAGCACAAGAAGCAGTTGGATAAAGAGTTTGGCAAGAATGGAAGAGGAGATTCCATCATCGATGTGAGTCAAGATGATTCACAAGAGGAGAATTTTCAGTAGAAAAAGTCACCGTTGAGTTGGCTTGGTAATAAATGGTTGGATTTCTTGAGAAAGTAAGGCTTGCAATTTCTATTGTAGATGCATATTTCAGCCTTATGTATGCATTTATGTTGAGAGTATGATAAGTTGCAGCAGTTTATCACAACTTGTATGATACAAGTTGCATGTGAATGCAATTCATTTGAAGGCATTCTTGTTGTTGCACAACTTCACCAGGAGGATGTAAAAGATGGATATGATGTTCACTTGTTACAGCCATATATATTTTTCATATTCAGCTCTTATGTACCCATATGTTTTTTGTTTATGTACTTATGTTTCTAATGGAAGGAAAGTTGAAGAGTCATGCACATGCATTTGTTATTCTGTATATGTAAGCAGTGAACCTGGTGATGGTTCATCATGAATGATTCATGATTGTAACATGATTGTGTATCATGTTTGTCGATTTGTCATTTTGGAAGGTTGATATGTTTCAAATGAGTCTCGACTGGTGTCAATGATTTTCTGACGACTATGTTGTGTCGATCATGTTTTTTGACTTGTGTTTAGTCGATGGTGTTTGTTGACTTGTAAGTTGATTTTGAGTAAACCAAGATGCAGGAAAACGCCATGTGCTTTGATGAAGTACAAGATGCGACCATTTTCTTGAAGAGAAAAAGACTTTGTTGGCATCATTTTTCAGTCTTGTATAATTTGTTTTCAAGATTGATGGTTTTCTTGGCTTGTGACAAGATGTCGCAGGAAAGTTTTTGCAGCCATTGGAGAGCGGATTGTGTTGACGCCAAAGAGTTCACAAGAGGGACTTGGTTCTTAGTGGGAAGGTTGGAAGTATTCCAAGCACAAAGAGAACAGTGGGTCAGTAGCAGTTAGAGAACAGTGGTTGAAGGACATAGTCAGTTGAAGTGCAAGGCATGTCAAAGTATCCAGGTGATTGTCGAAAAGACTTTTCAAGTAGAATCAATTGATAGAACTTGAAAGAAGAGGAGTATTGAATCTCAGATAGATAATCATAGGCTTTTGTGGGTCCAAAATCATTTCAGTGGGAAGGTGTGATCAAAATCTGGACCAGGGGTCAAATTTTAGCTCAAAAATCAACTTTCTCGGAATTTCCTCAAAACGAATGAGAGCGTAGCCCTCCTCATCGTGAACCCAACGCAACTTGTTTGGGTTCAAACAAACATCGAATGAGAGAGATATTGTGATCTGTTCGAATCGCCAAATAGGTAAAAAAAGGGATGCTGACTGTATAGTCCGTACGATGACGTGGTAGAGGTCATACATCTAGCTGGTAGATGATGACATGGACTTCACTCATTGGAAAATTTGGACGAATCATGATGTGACACATGGCATCATTTTGATAAATGGTGTGGTGCCACATGGCCCAGTCATGGGCTGCCACATGGCACCATTGTATTGGTTGTTAGTTAAAAATTTTATGGAGTCCATCGGACTCAAACCCCTGACCTCCATGCACGTGCAACTCTTTATCAATGGCTGCCTGACCAATAGACCACACATTGTTACTTGTTATGTATATGGGTTATAATGTATTTGAGTTTGTATTTGTGTATGGTTGGCGCGGGGTCAGGGTCGGGCTGGGGCTTAGCCCCAGCCTGCGATTGTATTACATTACATATGACCATTGTATAAACAGAGTTTGGCATGCACGGTAGCCTGCGGTTGTATTGCTTTATACATATGACCTTACTATATCGCACGCACAGGAGTTTGTATTTCAAACGGAGCCCCAACCCCCGGTTTCGCATGTGACAACACACGAAGCGCGCGGGAGTTAAGTTTGGTATTTCAAATGGTTTTTCCTGCCACTTGTCATTTTTCTATTCACTTGGAAACGAAGCCCTCTTTTGCACTAGTGCAAGGTCATATAGACCCATGTGCCCACAAGTTTGACGGTTAGGCGCTGGCATGCCCATAACCATCCTACAGTTTGCACTATTATGCAGTTGTGCACGTGTGCTAGGTTTTAGCATGAATTTGGAGCATGTTCTTGGTTAGAACGTACGGAGGTGTGTTTTGGCGAACTAGAAACAACAAGCTTGAAGGAAGAGAATGGAAGGAGGCCTATATTCTTCATTTTTTGGCCAAATGAGGTGCTGTAAAAGCCCAGCTAGGGGTTTTTTGATGTTCTAAATCCATTGGAACTATTTTCAAATCCAGTTGAAGACTTCTCTTGCAGGTTTTTAACCATTGAAGTTTCAGAGAGCTCTAGGGAGCTTGAAGCCCTCATTGTTTGAGTTCATGCTCAGATGAGCCTATGTTTGTTTTCTGTGATTGAATAATCATTTTTGACTAATTATTATGCTATGAACACTTTAGGATAGGTTTCAGATCCATTTGAGGACTTTTATAGGTGTTTTTTCCAAAGAGAATCTTTGGGAAGCTTAAGGCCACATGTAGAAGAGGCCATGCCCAGACGAGCCATGATCTGTTTTCAGAGTTTTATTAGTCATTATTAGGGTTTTTATGTATTATGAACCCAATGGTACAGTTAGAATTTCCATTGGAGTTGAGCAGCAACCTGTAAAAGAATCTTTGACAAATTAATCCCAGAGAGCCAAGTCCATTGATGGAGGCTCGAGGAGATGTAGCCCGGAGAGGGGTGAACTCCTTTATCATCTTGTTATTGTTGTGAGTTTGATGTTTTATTTGCTGCAAGTTATGTTGCTGTGTATTTATTTAAAGCACATATTTGACCATTCAAAAGAACATTTTCTCACACATGAACATTTAAAGGAAGAAGCATTAACTTAACACATAATTTATCTTCCATATTTTAACACATGGAGCAAGGTCCTGTAAAGTTTTATTTTTATGAAGTAGAGGGTGCTTGCATAGAATAACAAGTCAGCCCACTATTTTCATATCAGGTGGTATCAGATCATAGTGTTTTTTGCTCATGTGTTTTCCATTGATAGCTTGAAATTTAGTTGTTGGTATTTGTGCAAATTGTGTGTTGAAGTTTGATATCTTGCAAGGATGGAGGAAGCCTCAAACATTCATAGTTCTCATACATCTTCATTATCTAAGTTATTTGACAAAGAGATGTTGAAGGAGTTACTAACCATGAGAGATGTGATGAAAGAGATGTGTGAAGATAGAAAGGAGACAATTGCCCTTGAAGAGCAGTTGATTGCCATGAAGAAGGAGAAAGACCAACTTCTTGAAAAGTTGCATGAGATGGAGACTCAACTCCATGAGGCAAAGGAAACCCTTACCAAGTAAATGCACAAACATAACATATGTAATGTTAGTTTATCTTCAAATTCCTCTCAAGATGAATGTTTTGTTTTTTTTGAAAATCACACAAGAGGAATAGGGTCCAAGTTATTGTTAAAAATGGGCTATGAAGGTAGAGGTTTGGGCAAGCATGCATAAGGCATTGTTGAGCCTATTTTTGTTGAAGAGAGGCCTAAGTATTGTGTTCTTGGATATGATTGAAGAAATGGAGCAAATTCCAAAGTTGAGGAGACAAGGGAAAAAGTTCCAAGAACAAATTTTGTTTCAAGTTCACCTCCTCAAGAAGGCTATAAAGGTGAAAGTTCAAGAACTTTTGTTGAAAGTTCAATCCCTCCAGCATGCAAAGCTTTTGTTTAAGATGAATGAAAATGTGTGAAACAAAAGAGTCGTGACAGCGATGAGGACAAGAACACTATTGTTGGTCTTCAAATGAGAGCTTGTAACTCTTCAAATTCACCTCCTCAAAGAGGCAATAAAGGTGAATGTTCAAGGTATAATTCTGCTTACCATTCAATTGCTTTTGATTATGTTAAGCATGATAAATTTGCATGTAAAAATGGAAGAAAAAATCCATGTACATATTGTGGTTTATATAACCATCATATTTCAAAATGTTGGAAAAGATTGGCCACTTTCAGGAAACTTTACAAGCAAAGACAAGGTGAAAAGAGGATGCAAAAGATTTGCACTCATTGTCAGAAGCAGGGTCATCTCATTGACCAATGTTGGACATTGCATCCAACCACTCATCCATAGCACAAGAAGTAGTTGGATAAAGAGATTGGCAAGAATGGAACAGGAGATTCCATCATCGATGTGAGTCAAGATGATTCACAAGAGGACGATTTTCAGCAGAAAAAGTCACTGTTGAGTTGGCTTGGTAAGAAATGGTTGGATTTCTTGAGCAAGTAAGGCTTGAAATTTCTATTGTAGATGCACATTTCAGCCTTATCTATGCATTTATGTTGAGAGTATGATAAGTTGCAGCAGTTTATCACAACTTGTATGAAGCAAGTTGCATGTGAATGCAATTCATTTGAAGGAATTATTGTTGTTGCACAACTTCGCCAGGAGGATGTAAAAGATGGATATGATGTTCACTTGTTACAGCCATATATCTTTTTCATATTTAGCTCTTATGTACCCAGATGTTTTGGGTTTATGTACTTATGTTTGTACTGGAAAGAGAGTTGAAGAGTCATGCACATGCATTTGTTATTGTGTATATGTAAGCAGTGAACCCGATGATGGTTCATCATGAAGGATTCATGATTGTAACATGATTGTGTATCATGTTTGTCGACTTGTCATTTTGGAAGGTTGATATGTTTCAAATGAGTCTCAACTGGTGTCAATGATTTTCTGACGACTATGTTGTGTCGATCATGTTTTTCGACTTGTGTTTAGTCGTTGGTGTTTGTTGACTTGTAAGTTGATTTTGAGTACACCAAGATGCATGAAAATGCCATGTGCTTTGATGAAGTACAAGATGCAACCATTTGCTTGAAGAGAAAAAGACTTTGTTGGCATCATTTTTCAGTCTTGTATAATTTGTTTTCAAGATTGTTGGTTTTCTTGGCTTGTGACAAGATGTCGCTGGAAAGTTTTTGCAGCCATTGGAGAGCGGATTGTGTTGACGCCAAAGAGTTCACAAGAGGGACTTGATTCTCAGTGGGAAGGTTGGAATTCTTCCAAGCACAAAGAGAAAAGTGGGTCAACAACAGTCAGAGAACAACGGTTGAAGGACATAGTCAGTTGCAGTGCAAGGCATGTCAAAGTATCCAGGTGATTGTCAAAAAGACTTTTCAAGTAGAATCAATTGATAGAACTTGAAAGAAAAGGAGTGTTGAATCTCAGATAGATAACCATAGGATTTTGTGGGTCCAAAATTCTTTCAGTGGGAAGGCGTGATCAAAATCTGGACCAGGGGTCAAATTTTAGCTCAAAAATCAACTTTCTCAGAATTGCCTCAAAACAAATGAGAACGTAGCCCTTGTCATTGCAAACCCAACGCAACTCATTTGGGTTCAAACAGACATCGGATGAGAGAGATATCACGATCTGTTTGAATCACCAAATAGGTAAAAAAAGGGACGTTGACTGTACAGTCCGTACGATGACATGGCAGAGGTCATACGTCCAATTGGCAAATGATGACATGGCCTTCACTCATTGGAAAATTTGGGTGAATCACGATGTGACACATGGCATGATTTTGATAAATGGTGTGGTGCCACGTGGCCCAATCATGGGCTGCCACATGGCACCGTTGTATTGGTTGTTAGTTCAAAATTTTATGGAGTCCACTAGACTCGAACCCCTGACCTCCATGCACGTGCAACTCTTTAGCAATGGCTGCCTGACTAACATACCACACATTGTTACTTGTTATGTATATGGGTTATAATGTATTTGAGTTTGTATTTGTGTATGGTTGGCGCGGGGTCAGGCTGGGGCTTAGCCCCAACCCACGGTTGTATTACATTACATATGACCATTGTATAAATGAAGTTTTGCGCACATGGTAGCCTGTGGTTGTATTGCTTTATACATATGACCTTACTATATCGCATGCACAGGAGTTTGTATTTCAAACGGAGCCCTAGCCCCTGGTTTTGCATGTGACCACACACAGAGTGTGCGGGAGTTAATTTTGGTATTTCAAATGGTTTTTCCTGCCACTTGTCATTGTTCTATTCACTTGGAAACGAATCCCTAATTTTGCAGTAGCGCGAGGTCATATGGACCCATGTGCCCACGAGTTTGATGGTTAGGGGGTGGCATGCCCACAATCGTCCTACAGTTTGCATGGTTATGCGGTTGTGTGCATGTGCTCTTGGTTTTAGCATGAATTTGGAGTGTGTTCTTGGTTAGAACGTATGGAGGTGCATTTTCGCGAACCAGAGACAACAAGCTTGAAGGAAGAGAATGGAAGGAGGTCTATCTTCTTCATTTTTTGGCCAAATGAGGTGTCGTAAAAGCCCAACTAGGGGTTTTTGGACGTTTTGAATCCATTGGCACTATTTTCAAAGCCATTTGAAGACTTCTTTTGTAGGTTTTTAACCATTGAAGTTTCAGAGAGCTCTAGGGAGCTTGAAGCCCTCATTGTTTGAGGTCATGCTCAAAGGAGCTTATGTTTGTTTTTTGTGATTGAATAATCATTTTTGACTAATTATTATGCTTTGAAAACTTTGGGATAGTTTTTATATCCATTTGAGTACTTTTATAGGTGTTTTTTCCAAAGAGAAGCTCAGGGAAGCTTAAGGCCACATGTAGAAGAGGTCATGCCCGGATGAGCCATGATCCGTTTTCAGAGTTTTATTAGTCATTTTTGGGGTTTTTATGTATTATGAACCCCATGGTACAGTTAGAATTTCCATTGGAGTTGAGCAGTAGATTGTAAAAGAATCTTTGACAAATTAATCCTAGAGAGCCAAGTCCATTGATGGAGGCTCGAGGAGATGTAGCCCGAAGAGGGGTGAACTCCTTTATCATCTTGTTATTGTTGTGAGTTTGATGGTTTATTTGCTGAAAGTTATGTTGCTTTGTATTTATTTAAAGCACATATTTAACCATTCAAAAGAACATTTTATCACACATGAACATTTAAAGGAAGAAGCATGAACTTAACACATAATTTATCTTGCATATTTTAACACATGGAGCAAGGTCCTATAAAGTTTTATTTTTATGAAGTAGAGGGTGATTTCATAGCATAACATGTCAGCCCACTATTTTCAGATCAACTGAGCCTCGAGTTTTTAACTGGGCAGACACAGTGCTTTGTAGCATGAAGAGGCAGTTGAACAAATGCAAGCGAGGCAACCTGAAGCAATTCGAGTACAGGTCTTTGTTGGTGTCCTTATTTCTTGAGAGGGTTCCCTTGTTGAGGCTACAGATTGAGTGGGGTTTATTGGCTCCAACAGGTCCAAGAATGCTGAGGTGGTGTCAGCTGATGGCTTGCCTCGTAGCTGGATCAATTATCAAATACAATGATGCCTTATTTGATTGGTTGCGACCACAGATGCTGGTGTTCAATTATTATGCCTATGTCGGGTTGGACTTCTGAGGAGATCCATACTTGGCCCTGCCCGAAGATTCTCAGTGGGGAGATCCCGGTAAGAAGTACACATTTTTACTTTTTTCAATGTTTTTGTGAATTTTATCATATGCAAATGTTTTTGTGTTCATCCAAGGTCTAATTACAAAACTTCCTTTTGATGACACAGACATGGGGCCTTATCGACCACCTAGTACTTCCCCCATTCAATGGCAAGGAGAGGTGTCTCCAGTGCCATGATGGGATGCTGAAGATTACGAAGTGGTGGAACAAAACCTGGAGGGTTTGATAGCAGACATTCCAGACATGCCTCTTGGAGAGGTTCTGCGACGCTATCAACGTCATACAGTAGGAGTGTCAGAGTCCATTGGTCAACTGCTTCGTAGGGTTTCCTAGGCAGTCGTGTGTTACCATGAACATCATCCATGACACCACTTTTGTAGAAGCTATGAGCTTCAGATTTTGAAATTTTGGTCCTTGGACAGAACTTTTTGTAAAAAAAAAATTGATCATTATATATACATACGACTTCTACCAGTTTATCTTGTGTTGTGTGAAAATTTATGTGATTGATTTATAAATGATACAAATTTCTGTCTAATACATAGTTAGCTAATGCATCAGTTAATGCATTTAGACGTCTAGGAATATGTTGATATTCAATATAATTAAAATAATGTTCCAAGAGGTGAATTTTCAAATACACCTGTAACAAAGTAGGACTTAAAATAGTATAGACATTACTTAACTGTAGTACTACGAGCTGCGAATTGGATCACACAACCAAGTGATGAATACCGAGTGAGATAGCATCAATCAACAATTCGATAACGACGCTATACTTTGCAATATTGTTGGTCGCACGACCGAGGCACACACCTCATAAAGAGACAAGTTCATTTGTAGGGGCATAAATTGCCCATGCAACAGAAGTAAGGTTCTGAGTACTACAGATAGCGCCATCAACAAAGCCAACATAGGGTAGCGAAGACTCCGACATCTGGAAATCAAACAAAACATCACATAAGGGTAGAGACCGGATAACGACAAAAGAAAACTACAGTAACACACAAAAAGTATGATACAATAAAAATGCAGGTACTCATGCACAGGTGATCTTATGCATAGTAATTCTTCAAGTAAAACCCATTTCTGGGTTCACTCAAAGGGATAACATCGTAATCTACTAACTCGTAAGCCCCTTTTTCCAAAACTCGTCTAACGATATAAGGACCTTGCCACATGGATTTGAATTTTCCAACTCCTAGCATATCTCGATCTTGTTCATAGAGGAGAACTAGATCTCCTTCGGAGAAAACACGAGGCTTGACATGTTTGTCGTATTGGGCCTTGACACATTTTTTCTGGGCTTCAATGACTAGGGTAGTGTCGCGTTGAGTTTCGTCTAATCGCATAAGATACAATAGACGTTCTTCCTTAGCAGAAGTGTTTTGGTAGGAGTTGAACAACTAGTTTTAAAGAGGGAATCTCGCATTTGATTGGGAGAATGGCTTCCAAACCATAGACTAACTAGAAAGGTGTAAACCTAGTAGCAGACTTGACGGATTTCTGGTAAGCCCACAATGCCGAAAACAACATTGTGTGCCAACTTGTTTTGTGAATCCCTATCATTCGTCAGAGCATAGTTATGAGAACTTTGTTAATTGCTTCGACTTGGCCGTTGGCTTGTGGGTAATAGGGCGTTGAGTTTTCATGGTGAAGACCCAACTTTTTAGTGAGTTCAGACATCATGAAGTTTCTAAAGTGGCTATCGTGATCAGTGACGATAGCCTGAGGAACACCAAAACGAGCTATGATGTGATTAAAAATGAATAATGTTGCGATTTTTCCAGTGTTATCAAATGTTGACATCGCCTCAACCCATTTCGTAAAGTAATCTACGGCTACAATAATGTATCTATGCCCCCGACCGAGTGGGGGTGACATGTCATGAAATCGATGCCCCATTTTGCAAAGGGACCAACGGAGACCACAGGGTGAAGAGGAGTAGGATGTGACTGTATCTTATGATTATAGGTCTGGCAAGCATGGCATTTTTGGACAACGATTATGAAGTCATTGAATAAAGAAGGCCAAAAATACCCTGCTCGTAAGATCTTCTGGGTAGTAGCATACCCAGACATATGACCACCATAGGCTCCAGAATGGTAGTCATTTAAGGGTTTCTCGGCTTCATCAAATGTGAGGTAGTGTCAAAAAACCGAGTCAATCCCATGACGATAAAGAGTATCCCCGAGGATAATATATTGACGGGCTTGGTAGCATATTCGATGACGATCAGTACTAGACAAATTTGGCTGGAAAGTCTAGTTTTGGAGATATATGATGATATCGCCATACCAAAGATCATCAAATCTAATGAGGAAAAGGGATTCATCAGGTAATGAATCGGCTGCTACATTTTCCATTTTAGAATAGGGAAAGTCACATATCAACTCAACAAAAACTAAGGACTTATTGGACTTGGCTTGTTCGAATTCCAAGTCAAAATCCTGGAGTATCACAATCCATTTGGAGTATTTTCCCCCTAGCAATTGACGTGTGAGAATGTGTTGCATAGGGTTGCAGTTAGAAATCACTGTAGTCTTGCGAGAGAGGATATAGTGCCGGAAGCGTTGAACAGTTTGGATGGCTGCCAAGGCCAGTTTTTTGACATGTAAATACTTGGTTTTCGTAGGTGTTAGACTTCGAATCAAGTAATATATAACATGTTCATCGTCAGAATCATCCTCTTGGACGAGAACCATACCAATGGTGTAATCCAAGGCTGCAAGGTAGAGGAAATAATCACGACTGTAATCGGGGGGGGGAAGAGAAGCAGAGTATGTGTTAGGGACAATTTCAAAGCTTAAAAGGATTTGTTTGCAATGGTAATCCATACAAACTCAGACCCCTTTTTTAGGATCCATGTAAATCCACGAGTTATCTCGGTGTAGTTTGGGATGAAACGATGAAGAAATTTTGCTTTCCCCTGCAAAGTTTGTAACTGGCGAAGTGTAGAAGGAGGAGGGAGATTAAGGATTGCCTCAACTTTTAAAGGATCTACCCTGATCCCTTGATGCGAAACAATAAAGCCTAGAAGTCGGACGGATTCCACGCAAAAAACACACTTGTGAGGATTCAAGTGTGTACGGTAAAACTGACAGTGGATGAAAATGGCTTGGAGGTGGATTGGATGATCGAATCGACGCATAGAGTGAGAAAGTAAATCATCCATATATGGTTTCATGATGTGCTTGATATCATGGAAGGCATAAGACATAGCACGTTGAAAAGTTACACCAGCGTTCTTGAGACCGAAGAGGAGTTTTCGATAGGAAAAAGTGCCCCAAGGACAAATAAAAGTAGTCTTATGTTGATCCTTGAGAACAATGTTGATTTGATCATATCCAGAGAAACCATCCATCAGAGAGAAGATTTCACTTCTAGCACAATCATCGACAATCTGATCGACGGAGGGGGTAGGAAAGTTGTCTTTGGGACAAGCTTTGTTGATATCCCTATAATCAATGCATACACGGATTGTGCCTTGTTTCTTGTCAATTGGGACAAGATTGGAAACCCACTCAGTGAGGGCCACTAGGTAAATAAAGCTAGCTTTGAGAAGTTTCTCGACTTCAATCTTGATAGCAGCCGCTTTACGTGGGTGAACTATATGAAGGTGTTTCCTAACGGGTTTAGTGTCGGGGTATGTCTTGATCTCATGTATCACAATGTCGGGGTCGATACCCGACATTTCTTCATAGCTCTAGGTGAAGACGTCACAAAACTCTTTGAAAAGTGACATGTAGGTGACGATTTCATCAGGGGAACATGAAGCTCTGATATGCACATTTTAAACAATTCTAGGTTTGGTGGATATGTCGAGGGGAATAGTGGGTGAGATATTGCTTAAGTTCCCTTCGGAAAACACATTGTGTGTGGACTCGGGAATGATTGAAATGACAACAACAGTTGACAGGGTCGATATCCGTTGGTATTTCTTGATGGTATGTTGCTCCAGGAAGAGGATGGAACGATGATGTCCATCATCCCAAGGGGTGTCTTCCATGACAGACATGACCATCTCGTCTGTGGGAAAAATGAAACGGAAAGGATCGGAAGATAACTCACCAAGAGAGGGGGTAGAAGGTGTTGCCGATTGAATTTCCTGATAGGCGGATTCGACCAGACTTAACGACATTTCATCACCATAACAAAGATGATCCCCAGGGTCAGGTATCATCCATGGGTTGTGAGACATAGGTTCCATGAATCGAGGTGGAGATCGTGTTGATCGAAGCAACGGATGAGCGTGGAACATCGAGCGGTGGAATGGGGAAAGTACCCATTAACGATGAGTCTTTGAAAAGGCCTACACCGATGTTCTCATAACCTGGTGGGGTTTTAGCGATGAACGGTACGTTGCCAGTACGGGTATCCGAGTTAAAGAAGGCTAATTGGTCGACGGTGACTACCTTCCCTTCATGTGGGAAACGTACAACATGAAAAATATTCGACACAACTACATGCATGGAATCAATCCAGCTGTAGCCAAGAAAAAGATTGTAATCAATAGGAGCATCAAAGACTTCCACTTTGACTTGGACTGTTTTTCCTTCTAGCATGATTGGAAATCAAGGAAGGACACCGTAGGATTTAAAACTGGAGCCATTGAAGGCTTTAAGATTTTTCTTGGATTCAGTCAAAGAGGGAGAACCTTTCTAGTAGGTAAGAGACATGACACACGTCGAGGCACCCTTGTTGATAACATCTCGACAAAGGTTTTTGTCAGAGACAATCACTTGGATTTGGAATGCGAGTTGAGGGGGTAACCTTGGAATGTGGTCTTCCAAGTCAAAAATTATTAAATTTGTGTCCATCGGGTCGATTCCACCGATAGATTTCAACAATGCCTTCCATTGTGTGGGACAACTTTGAAGAACTTCAAGGGATGACATCATAGAAGGTGCTTGGGCTAGATCTTCAACAATGGTGTAGTTCTGGGCAGCACAAGCATGAGGATTGAAAGCCGATTTTCGAATGATGCCCTTTGGGGGGGGGTTGAAGAACTATGTCAAGGCTCGGTCGTTCAAAATGAAGAGGACTGTTGGTAGGTGGAGTCACAGGAGAGGGTTGTACCAATGAAGGAGGTGGGTCATCAGCCTTCTCTTTAGAGGGAGAATAATCTTTGGCTCGAGTGGTGAGTGCAATGTCGTTCTTCTTTGAATCGCCAGTACACATCAATACATAGGATGTAGTAGAAGGGGAGGGTTGGTCATGAATGACCAATTCAGCCTATTGTTGAGATGGGAAGGGTTGGGACAAAACGGCCAGAGCAGGTGGTTTCAGGGCTCCTTGAAGGAACTTAGTGACCTTGACGCATCGTCGACAATCCTTCATGTATTGATCATTACCACAGATAAGACAAGGGTATCGAGGTTTGCGCTTATCCCTATCTTCAATAGACAGAGTTTTGGTTTTCTCTACTTGTAAAGTATTTTTTTCCTCCTTATTCTTACCCTTTCCTTTTCTGGATTTATTTTTACCAGCTGGGGTAGATTGAACTGAATTTACCTCAGAAGTCTTGCTGATGGGAGGGGTAGGAGATGGAGAATTTTGAACATTAGAAGAAGCAGGTTTGGGGTTTGTGCCTGAGGCAGAATTTGGTTGGGCATGAAAAGTGCCAATCACACCGTCAGCTGCATGAGAGGTAGCTAGAGTAGCTGAAGTGGTGGAAGTGGAAGGATGAGGTGCGTCAGGGAGAAAGTCGTAAAGAGTGCCCGTTTGTGAGTAAACGAGGTCAAGATATTGAGCACAACTTATGTCCTATTCTTCTGTGACAACTCCACCCATGGTGATGTCACGTGCTATGTCATTCACAAATGATTTCGTGAACCACTTTGCCAACAACTGATCGGGAAGTTCAAGTTTGATGAGACATAATCTCCTTCGCCATTCATGAATGTGATCGGATAAATGAGTGTCTTTAGTTTGTTTGAAAGAACTCAAAATATCAATCCTCATTTCATAATGGATCGGTAACTGGCAGTGGGTGAGGAAGGCCATATCTAGGGTGTTGAAGTCGGTGAAGAAACCTCATGATAATTCTATATACCACTTTATAGCAGAACCTGTGAGGGTCCTTTGAAAAAGACGTAAATGAATAGAGTCATCCATCAATGAGTTGGACGAGCACTAGAGGTGAAAAGTCATGACGTGATTGTTCAGGTCCTCTCCCACTTTGCCATCAAATTTAGGGATGTCTGATGGTATCTTGGCTGGTATAGCGGGCCATTGGGGAGACTGACGAATCAGATCATTCAAAATCCTTGACAGGTCCAGGAGATCCAAAGTGGCCAAGAAGGGTAACTATCTATTCACATGCGGGTACTGGTGGATTTGCGGAGGGAGTCCCGTCGGCAAACCAGTGGGACCATAGGATGTCTACATATAATGTGAAGACACAGGAAGATTCAACGGTGGTTGTGGAGGAAAGTAGCTCATGGGATTGTATCCTTGAATAGGGACGTGAGTTTGAGCATTCGAGCCCAAAATAGGATTGGATGTACCAAGATATGGTTGGCCTATACTAGGGGGTATAACGGATGCAGCTGGAAGCTATTGCCCCGCAGTCAATTGAGGATTATGTTGTATCAGAAGATTCCAATACTGGGCCAAGGACAGAGGTATGTTTTGTCTGTAAGGTGGGGTTGGTGGAGGATGTCCTCCAATCGGGGGTTGTTTTCCAATTGAGATCTGCACTCCAATAGGAATTTTCCCTACAAGGGGGGGTTGAGTAAAACCTCCTTGGTGAAATTGTCCACCAATAGGAATCTGGTAATTTGGTGTGAATGACAGAATAGTGCCACTAGGATTAGAGCTATCGGTGGAGGACGAGAAAGTTCCTCCAAAAGGGGGTTGAGGAAGTGTCAGAATGAAACTGGGAGGAGAGTTCCCAAAAGAAGAGGGACCATTAGGAGTTTCGGATGGGGTTTGCGTAGGAGTGGGAGTAGAAGCATTCAACGCACGGTATCCAGGTGGAAGTGTCGGGGTGACATTGGGCAAGAGCGGTGTGCCAATGGGGGCTTGACTAGCCGCTGTAATCCCGGTGTGAATACTCTTAGTATTTGTGTAATGGACCATTTCTATATGGACGGTCAAGATGTGTTCAGATCATGAAGCATATGTACCAGGAAAATAATAAGCAGTAGTAAAAGGTACTGTGTTTGGGTTAGAGGTTTCGGTGAACACAGGTGAGATGGTGATTTCAACAACTGATCCTGCACCAAAAAGGTCCCATCTAAAAACACCAGTAGACCAAAAAGGATCTTGGCCCTCAGGTCCTGGAAAGGATCCAATCAGTGATCCAGAAGACAACACAACTAATTCTCTGAACGAATTCACTCGCATAATACGTCTCTTAGAATCAGGGTGAATTCAAAAGTCCTCTCGAGTATTGGTTATTCAGAAACATTATAGAGAGTCGGTTCTTTCCACTTCCAGTTGTGGGGTGGTAACATCTTGGACTTCACTCTGTTGAGGAGAGCCCTCAGGTGAGCTTGTAGGTAGGGGTTGAGAACCTTCCAGATGTTTTGGAGATAAACCCTACATTCTACGTGAATGACATGGAGGATCTATTGTGGAGGATTTACAAACTTACGAAGAAAGTCCTATGGTCAACTTGGGTGAACAAACAAGACACACTAGTAAATAAAATCTAGGAAACAATACCAAGCAAACAAGACCTTCTAATTTCGAGGTCACTAGTTGGTGATGAAATCCAACGTTGCAACAATGAGACGAGAAGGGGCTGGGCTAGGGTGGAAAAGTTACGCTGATGACCTTCTTAACAGACTTACACCCTGGTGCAAGCTCCCACACATAATAGTGGGTATACCCTCCAAGGACCCCGGGTGAGTTTGGCCAACGTCGATTCCAGGTATCGTGAAGACTTGCCCCTCCATAGTCACCTTGTGTAAGACCTGAAAAATATAGGTCACTAAGGTTACCACCGACAACAATAAAGCCTGGGGGGACAGTCAATAGTCTGATCCACACGCAAGGGCAGGGTATCTAGATTGAAATCAACTCGAGAGGCTTCCACTCATCATTGTGGGTATACCTCCAAGTGACCCCCATAATACGTGAAATATTTACACTGATATCAACAAAGCAGGGTGAGTAACTATGTCAATATCAATGCAACCTCGTGTTTGACCCTTGTGTGAGAAGGGCATCCTAGGACAAAATGTTGTGAATGGAATTTGACACTCCTTAACACAATATGCTATTGTGTGTTTTTTTCTTTGGAGAGTGTATCTCTCTTCCTATTCCAAAGCGCTAACCTAGCTAAATGTTGGTGTAATAGAGCCCTAGAAAAGAGTTACTTGTTAAATTTTAAAATTTGCACAATGTTATTAATGGCTGTCGTTACTCAAGGGAAACGGAGATGAAACTGATGTTGTATGAGACTCTGACCCAACAATGCACAGATAGGAAAGAAATATATCAATTTCCGTTCGATGAATCCTATGTACGGGAGGGAAAGAGAAGTTTTCCAGAACAATCTTGAACTACAATACACAATTTCCTTTAAAATGCAATTTCAACAAATCACGCAATAATGACAATTCTCTATCGTTCTTTTTCAATAATTTCGAGAATTGATTTTCATTATTTTCAAAAACAAAAATGCTTTTGAAAGAAAAAAATGGTTTTTACTTTTCAAAAAGGACCTACACCATGATGGTGAAAGTGAGGAAAACCAATGACTAATGAACAAGCAATAAACAAAAACCCAAACCAATCTTTCAATGTAAACAAAAATGACAAGTAGACAAAACTAGTCTTTTCAATTGCATGAGAACAACAATCTTCCAAACAATGAGAAAATGGGAAAGACAAAGAATCCCAACTTTCTAACCAATCACCAGCTGTTAACCAAACAAGCACTCAGATTCTAGGATCAGAGATTATATCTTTGCCAAGAAAAGTCAAGAGATGAGAGTTGAGAAAAACATGGATAGGAAGAGCCTTTGATTTTCAAAGACTGATTGTGCACAAGATTCGAAGACAAGAAAACATCAACCAATGGTCCAATAAGTTCTTTTCAGACACCTATACTGATCTAGGAAGCTGAAGATGCAAAAATATTAAATCCAAAAATTTTAAAAGAGGGTTCACAGGCTATTAGTGTTGCACAGTGTGAGAATGGGTCATTCTCACAGGATAGCTTTGAAAAGAGTGCGAGAACCTCACACTATACTTAAACACAGAGTGCGAACTCAGGGTGTTCTCACTGGCTACTCTGGGGTTCAGTGCGAGAATGCCTGAAACTAAGAAAATTTTTGGAAAAAGACAAAAAATTTGAAGGGACTTCTGGACCTAGAGGGTCTATCAGGGTGTCCTAAAGACTCAGAGATTGATAAAAATGGAGAAAGGTAAGGCGAGAGAAAATGGCCAAGGAGAAACACCAAAAACCACAAAAAACATGGGTTGCATCCCTAGTGGAGTCACCAATTTTGTTATCGAACTAATTGGTAGGTGCAGACACTAATAAATATACCTAGATCCACCTGGATCTAGAACAAAATAGGACAAGACATGACTCTTTCCCTAAGTTATGACCATTGAATTAGCTAGTAAAGAGGAACAAGTGACATACCTTTGTATCACTTCCTAGGATCTCTGTTGCTCCTGCTTCGCTCGGGTGCTCTCGTGAGGTCAAGACCAAGACAACACAAACCAACCAAAGTGAAAATAGAAAAATATATTCAATCGTCAACTTATATGTATGATCAAGGAATTACACAACAAAGTAAGGATGACTTTATGGGAAAAGGACATGTCGTTGTATCATATTAATTGAAAGTAGAAGATACAACCTGATCGCCTTGATGTGCAAGATTCCTTTCGGTGACTCTTGGTTCCAACACACACACTTGCTCAATCCTTGCATGAAGAAGATCCAATTCCTCTTGATGGGCTTGCTAGAGTCTCCAAGCTCTTGTTCAAGCTGGGTTCTTCACACAATTCCTTCACCAATTCTCCAATTAATTTTTCTTAACCTTTTCCATGAGAATCCCATCAATATATAGGAGAGGATGAGATGGTTACTTGGATGAGAATGATCCCACCAAATCAGGGAAACCAGTAACATGATAACCATTCGAATACCAACCCATTCTCTAGAAGATTCCCTTCTAGAACCATCGATACTTCATCTTTTTCCAATCTTGAGAACAAGTTTGCACCCTAGATATATAGCACAGTGCGAGAAGTTCACACCCTAGCTGATGGCAGCCTACGAGAATGGGTCATTCTCGCACTCTGGGCTATAAGCAACCTGCGAACTCTCTTCAAAAATATGTTTTCTGGGAAGAGATGAATGTCACTTTCTCAGGAGAAAGTTCTTGTTGGGAGCCTAAGTACACCATCATCAATACACCACCAAGATGACCAAAATCATGGGTAACAAGGGTGCAGCAGCTTTGAAAGACTAAGAAAATGACGAAGTTCATGAAATTTATAGAAGGAATATTATAGAATATGAGGTGGCATATGTATGGTTTGGATCCTACTCGCTTCTATGATTTGGTGGGATCTTCCTAATCTCTTAAGCATCTCTCTTTATTTTATATAATGACGGGTTTCTCATGGAAAAGGTTAAGCAAAAAGAAAGCAAGATTAAGCAAGGAATTAATGAAGGAATAGGCTGAGAATTGTCTGAGGGATTCTATTTAAATTGATGCTTAAGGCCTTCATCTATCCATCAAGTTATTTTGGATCCTCTTCATGCAAGTTTGGAGCAAGTGTGTGTGTTGGAGAAAAGGGCCACTAAAAGGGAACCTTGCGACATCAAGGAGGTTTGGTTGTATCTTCCACTTTTACTTAATATAATATAGTGGCATGTTTCTTTCCCATAAAATCATTCTCATTTTATTACATGACTCCTTGATCACATGCATAAGTTTTCATTTAATATACTATTGTTTCTTTCACTTTGGTTGGTTTGTGTCATTGCAGATCTAATACCACAAGAGCACCAGAGTGGAGCAAGGACAACAAAGATATAAGGAAGAGATATTAAAAGGTATGTCACTCATCTCTTTTTTGATAGTAAATTTGATGATTAGAGCTTAGGGAAAGTGCCATGTCCTATATTGTTTTGTTCTATATCTAGGTGGATCTAGGGAGATCATTTTATGTCTACATTTACCAATTTATCCAATAACAAAATTGATGACCATACTGGGGATATGACTTGTTTTTGGTTTCATTTCATAGCTTTTGTGTTTTCAAAAAATAATTTCTCCCTACTGTAATTAGAGTTCATTGAATTGAAACATTGCATCATTTATTTCTTCTTGCATATTATTGGGTGAAGGTCTCATACAACGTTAGTTTCATCTCCATCTCCCTCTTGCATAAACAAAAACCTCTAAAACACTGCGTAATTATAAAATTTAATTAGTAACTTTTATTTTCTAGGGCTCTTTTACACCAACATTAGCTAGGCAAATGCTTTGGAATAGGTTGTAAGGCACACTCTCTAATGCATAAAACACACTGTAGCATCTTGTGATAGGGAATGTTCAAATCCATTGGAAACATTTTGTCCTGGGAAGACCTTCTAACACAAGGGTCAAACCTGAGGCTGCATTAAGGCTAGTAGAGTTACTCACCCTTGTTTGTTGGTCTTAGTGTAGAGACTGTGTGTATTATGGGGGTCACTTAAAGGTATACCCATAATTATGAGTGGACTCCTTTCAAGTTGATCTCAGGCTAGATACCCTCGCCTTGCGCATGGATCAGACTATTGACTATTTCCCTAGGCATCATTGTTGTTCTTGGTAACCTTAGTAGCATATCTCTTTAGGGTCTTACATGAGGTGACTGTGGAGGGGCAAGTCTTCACGGTACCGGGAATTGACATTGGCCAGAATCACTTGGGTTGCTTGGAGGGTATAACCACAATTATGTGTGGGGGATTGCACTAGGGTGTAAGTCCGTTAAGAAGGTCGTCAACATAACTTTTCCACCCACTCTATCCTAGGCCCTTCTTGTCTTGACTTCGTGACATTGGATTTTATCACCAACTAGTGACTTCGAAAAAAGAAGGTTTGTTTTCTTGGTTTGATTTCTATATTTTATTAGCGAGTGATGTTTGTTTCCATAGTTGGCCATAGAGTTTTTCCATAAAATATTTGGTTCATCCAACATTGACCCTCCACATCATTCACACAGGATGCAAGGGTTACCCCTGGAAGATTCAAAAGGTTATCACCCTTTTCCTACTAATCCACTGGAGGGCTCTCTTGAATAGAGCGAGGTCCAAAACACCATAACCTCACGAGTGGAAATTTCTGACTCTATAGAAACTTTTTGAATTATTTTGGATTCTCTAGAGGCTTTCTGAATACCTCCTCGATACAAGAGATGTATTCTTTGACTGAATTCATTAGGATATCTTGTTGTTGAAACTTCTAGAATACCGATCGGACCCCATACAAGCCCTGGAGTCGAGAATCTCCTTTCTACTACTGACATATTTAGAAACCCACCTCTCACAGTGTGAGATATTTACAACAACTTGGGAGTGGGTCTTGATTCACCCGTCGTATCACAATTTCCCGAAATGTATGTTACCTACATGATACCTCTAGATCATTTTTCTAGTACAACTAGCAATATCACTATCATCTCAGACACACAATGAGTTGGTCCTAACTTGAATTTTTCTCTCCATATGTCCCATGTTACTATGATCCCACACGCTACGACTATTCCTACCAGGAATGTGGTGGTTAACCAAGCTCCCATTGGTACACCACTTTCATCTAGACCCATCCCGTCACTTCCTGTTGGGTATCAAGATATGAATCCTTCCATTGTCATCCCTACCTAGTGTCCATCCGGAGTTTCTGGACGTTTTGTTCCACCTGGGTACAATGATACTGTTAGTTTTGTTTCTACACCTTCCCAAGTCCTCTTCGAAGGTCATATCCATATTTTCTTGGGGGATTTGGCCCTAGTGGCTCCAATCCAATTAGCATCACCCATCATTCATTCACATCTAGTTACCAGATTCCTGTTGGAGGGAAATCTCATGCTGGGGGGAAACCTCAATTTGGGGGTCAACCTTCCCAAATTTGACAGTAAACCAGTAGAATACCGAAACAATCATGTTATGACCTTTCACCTTTGGTGTTTGTCCAACTCTTTAATGGATGACCTCATTCGATTACGACTCTTCCAATGAACTTTTACAGGTCTAGCTGCAAAGTGGTACATAGAATTAGTACAAGGCTTATTTAATGACTTTAATACCCTATCCATGGATTTCTTCACACATTATCAATTTTCAATTCATTGCAAGACAGGAATCGATATTTTGAGTTCCTTTAAGCAATCTTCGACCACCCATATTTCCAATCACATCCATGAGTGGAGAAGAAGATGACATTTGATCAAAATTAACCTTCCTGATCAATTATTGGTTGAATGGTTCACCAAATTATTCATTAGTAAAATCGCTCGTGATATTTCCATGGATGGAGTTGTCACTGATGAGAATGTGATTAGTCATCCTCAGTACATAGATCCCATTTATTCACAAACGGGAAATATTTATGACTTGATCCCTGATGCTCCTCACCCTTCCACCACCGCTACCTCAACAACCCCAACAATGTCTTCTCATGTTGTTGATGGTGTGATTGGCACCTTCCATGCTGATGCTAAACCCACGTCAGCCACTCACACCAATCCCAAATCTACTGCTTCTAATGTTCAAAGTGCTCCGACTCTTACTCCTTCCACCGACAAAACGTCTAAGGTTAGTTCAATTCAATCTACCCCTGCCGGAAAAAGTAAATCTAAAAAGGAAAGGGTAGGAAAAAGGAGGATAAAAATAATAATCCACAATTTGAAAAATACAAAATGCAACCTGTTGATGACAAAGATAAGCGTAAACCTCGAAATCCTTGCCTTATCTGTGGTGACTATCACTACACGAAATATTTTCCAAGACATGCCAAGATCACTAAGTTCCTTCAAGGGACTAGGAAGCCTCCCACAACTGCCATTTTTTCATAGCCTTTCCCTTCTCAACATCAGGCCCAATTATTCATTCATGACCAGACCTCTCCCTCCACCACTTCGCATGTCCTTATGTGTAATGATGATTCAAAAAATAATGATGTTGAAATCAAAACTCAGGCCAAATATTACTCTCCCTTGAAGAATAACGTTGATGATTCACCACCTTCATTGGTTCAACTGCCTCCTTCAACTTCACTTCCCAATGGTCCTCTTCACCTAAAATGATCGAGTCTCAATACAGTTCTCCACCCCCTCCAAAGGGCGTTGTTCGAAAGTCTGCCTTTAATCCTCATGCGCGTGCTATTCAAAACTATAGTATTGTAGAAGACCTTGCGCAAGCACCCTCCACAATGTCAGCTCTCGAAGTCCTTCAAAGTTGTCTCACTCAATGGAAGGCACTATTAAAGGCCATTGGTGGAATTGATCCCATAGATACGAATTTGATAATATTTGACCTGGAAGATCACATTCCAAGGCTACCTCCTTGGTTAGTGTTTCAGATCTAACTTGTTGTAGAAAACATGAATATTTGTAGAACCATTATTGATGAGGGTGCCTTGATGTGATTTATGTCATATACTTGTTGGAAAGCCATTGGCTCTCCTCCCCTCACCGAATCACACAATATGCTTAGAGTTTTCAATGGTTCTGGTTTTAAACCCTACAGTGTTCTTCCCTTGTTATCTATTATGTTGGAAGGAAAATCGGTCAATGTCGAGGTCTTTGATGCACCTCTTGACTATAACCTCTTACTTGGTCATAGCTGAATTGATTCCATGCATGTTGTTGTGTCTACACTTTTCCATGTGTTATGTTTCCCTCACCAAGGAAAAGTCATTACTGTTGACCAACTATCCTTTTTAAACTTTGATTCTCGTACTAGCAGCGTATCGTTTATCTCGAAGACACCTCCTGAGTAAGAGAATGTCAGTGTGGGTCTTCTAAAATATTTAACTTTGATGGGTACATTCCCAATCCCACCACTCGATATTCTACCTTATTTTTTCGCCTCAATCAACATGATTTCCACCTTTGTTAGCGAAACCCCCGCATCTCATGACCCGTGGATTGTACCTAACCCCAATGATTATCTTCTCTATGGCAGACAAATACCCTTAAGTCTGGTTGAATCTACTTATCAAGCCATTCAATCGAAAACTCCTTCCACTCCCTCTCTTTGTGATTCATCTCCCGATCTGTTTCATGTAATCTTTCCTACAAATGATATGATCATGTCAGTTATGTCCATGGAAGACACCCCGTGGGATGATGGACATCATCGTTCCATTCTCTTTCTGGAGATGCACACCATAGAGAGTTACCAATGGATTTCGACTCCATCGACCGTTGTTGTCATTTCTTTTGTTCCCAAGTCAACACATGATGTTCTTTATAAAGGGAACCTGAGTAAAATTTCACCCACCGTTCCTCTTGACATATCCATTAAACATGGAGTCGTCACTTATAAATCCATTTTTCAAGAATTTTGTGACATTTATGCTTGGATCTATGAAGAGATGTCAGGTATTGATCTCGATATCGTTGTGCACGAAATTAAGACATACCCGAATGCTAAACCCGTCTGGAAGAAAATTCTCCCAGTCCACCCTCATAAAGTCATTGTTATCAAGCTCGAAGTTGAAAAAATTCTTAAGGATGGATTTATCTATCCTATGGCTTTAACTGATTAGGAATCCAATATAGTTCTAGTAAAAAAAAAACAAGGCATAATCCGTGTATGTGTCGATTACAGGGATATTAATAAAGATTGTCCTAAGGAAAATTATCCAACCCTCTTCGTCAACTAGATCGTCGACGACTACGTCGGGAATGAAATATTCTCTTTACTAGTCAGTTTCTCTGGCTATAATTAGATTAATATTTTTCTCACAGATCAATACAAAACTTCTTTCATTTTTCCTTGGGGTACCTTTGCCTACTGGAAACTACCTTTCGGTTTGAAGAACATTGGTGCAAATTTTCAACGTGTCATGTCTTATGCTTTTCATGATATCAAGCACATTGTACAACCATATCTCTATGATCTACCGGTACATTCCATGCATCACCAAGATCACCCAACACACCTCTGAGCCATTTTCCTTCACTGTCGTTTCTATCGTATACATTTGAACCCACACAAATGTGGTTTTTGTGTGGAATCCGACTGAGTTGTGGGTTTTATTATGTCACTTCATGGAATTAGGGTGGACCCTTTGAAGGTTGAGGCTATCCTTAATCTACCTCCTCCTTCCACACTATGCCAACTTCAAAGTTTGCAAGAGAAGGAAAATTTTTTGCGTCGATTCATTCCCAATTACGCTGAGTTAACGCTAGGATTTACTCGACTGTTGAAGAAGGGTTACAAATTTGTATGGCACGATACTGCCAACAAATCCTTCGAAGCTTTGAAACTTGACTTAACCTGTACTCCACTGCTTTTCCCACTAGATTATAGTTGAGACTATTTCCTCTACCTCGCCGCTTTGGACCCTACCATTTCCATGGTTTTAGTCCAAGAAGATGATTTGCATGATGAACATGTAATTTACTATTTGATTCGGAGTCT
Source organism: Picea mariana (assembly GCA_032191745.1). Classification (NCBI taxonomy): domain Eukaryota; kingdom Viridiplantae; phylum Streptophyta; class Pinopsida; order Pinales; family Pinaceae; genus Picea; species Picea mariana. The sequence goes on from JASDQU010101667.1 coordinate 483,674, forward strand.
CATAACACTGAAGAAAAATACCTACATGTGGAGAAAATGGCCTTGGAATCTCTTCAAGTTGTTCAATGTTTTCGTCATTATATCTTATTACGCAAGACCACTGTTATTTATGATTGCAACATATCCTCACTCGACAATTGCTAGGGGGAAAATACTCCAAATGGATAGTGATTCTCCAAGAGTTTGACTTAGAATTCAAACACGCTAAGTCTAAGAAATATTTGGTATTTATCGAATTGATATGTGACCTTCCCTCAACTGAGATAGAAAATGTGGCAGAAGATTCCTTACCTGATGAATCCCTTTTTCGGATCAGTTCTTATGACATTTGGTACAAAGATATTATCATTTATCTCCAGAATCAAACTTTATGGCCCGACCTTCCTAGTACGGACCGTCGTCACATACGGTATCAAGCTCGTCAATACATAATTCTCGGGGACACTCTTTATCACCATGGTATTGACTCTATTTTTTGATGATGTCTCACCTATGATGAGGCTGAGAAAGATTTGAATGACTGTCACTCTAGAGCCTGTGGTGATCATATGTCTGGGTATGACACTACCCAAAATATCTTACGAGCAACATATTTCTAGCCTTCATTATTTAAAGACTGTATTATTGTCATCGAGAAGTGCCATGCTTGTCGAACATATAATAACAAGATAAGATCTCATCCTAATCCTTTACACCCTCTAGTTTCCATTGGTCCTTTCACAAAATGGGGCATTGACTTCATGACATGTAACCCTCACTCATCTAGGGGGTATGGATACATCATCGTAGCCGTGGATTATTTCACTAAATGGGTCGAGGCGATGCCTACATTTGATAATACCAGAAAAACTGTAGCCTTGTTCATATTCAATCATATCATCTCTTGATTTGGAATCTCGCAAGCTATCATTAGTGATCACAATAGCCATTTTCGAAATTTCATGATGTCTGAGCTTACCGAAATGTTGGGTCTTCGAAATGAAAACTCAAACCCATATTATCCACAGTCTAATGTCTAGGTTGAAGTAATAAACAAAGTTATTATTACTATGCTTTGACGGATAATAGGAATTCACAAGACAAGTTGGAACATGATGTTGTTTTCAACATTATGGGCCTATCAGACATCCGTGAAGTCTTCCACGGGATTTACGCCTTTCCAATAAGTGTATGGTATCGAATTTTTCGTGCCGATTGAATGTGAGATACCATCTTTGAAGCTATTCATCAAATGTCTCCCAAACACCTCTATGAAAGAAGAACATCTATTGTATCTAATGGAATTATATGAAACCCATCGTGATGCCACCCTGGTTATTGAAGCTCAGAAAAAATGCATCAAAGCCCAATACAACAAACATGTCAAGCTACATGTTTTCTAAGAAGGTGATATGGTTCTCCTTTACGAACAAGATCATGATTTACTAGGGGCCGAAAAATTCGAGGCTATGTAGCGAGGCCCTTATATTGTCAAACGAGTGTTGGAGAAGGGAGCTTATGAGTTAGTGGATTATGATGGCATTCCTTTGAGTGAACCCAGAAATGGGATTTACTTGAAGAAGTACTATGATTAGGTTATCTTACTCTCGTGTGTTATTTTTGTGTGCTTTTTCATTATCTGGTTTCAACCCCCAACTACTTACCTTGCATTTTGCTTGGTTTCCAGATGTCGGTGTCTTCGCTACCCTGCATTGGATTCGCCGATGGCACTAGTCATAGTACTCAGAACTTAACATCTCATGATTGGGAAATATATGCACCTACAAACGAATTAATCATTCTACATGGTGTATTCCTCAGTCGTGCAACTAAAAATATCATGGAATATAGTGCAATCAACGAGTTTTTTACCGACACTATTTCACTTGGAATCCGTCATCTTGTTGTACGAATTGATTCGTAGTTAGTAGTACTATAGTTAAGTAATGTCTATGCTATCCAAAGTTATACTTTGTTAAGGGTATATTTACGAATTTTCCTCTTGGAATGTCATTTTGATTACATTGAATATCAACACATTCCTAGATGTCTAAATACATTAACAGATGCATTAGCTAATTATGTGTTAGACAGACATTTGAGAAATTTATAAATCCAATCACATTTTTTATATAAAGCAAGTAAGTCGGTAGAATCCTCATGTATATATAATGATAATTTCTTTTACAAAAAGTGTTTTTTCATCCAAAGACCAAAACATCAAAAATATGAAGCACATGGCTTCATATACAAAATAGCATCAAGGATGCTACTCACGATAACACATGACTTCCTGTGCTACCCTACGGAGGAGTCGACTAACAGAACTAGATATGCCCATGGTATGGCACTAATAACGTCTCGGCATCTCATCAATAGATATATCCGAGACACATACTATCAAACCTTCCAGGTTTTGCTCGATCACCTCATAATCAATGACATCCAACCCTACTACCTTGACTCTCTCCCCTCGTCTATGAATGGGTGATGTACCTGGAGGCCGATGCGGTCCTACATCTGAGTTGTCAAAGAGTTCTTGATTAGTCGTCGGAGTAAAAAACATAAAAAAAATTCATATTTCAAAATTCATAAAAGAATTATAAAAACAAAATGTGTTTCTTACCAAAGTTCTCCCATTGAGAACCTTCAGGAAGAACCAAGTCTAGGTCACCTATAAATTCCAAAATGGCATATGCATAATCATCTACCATTAGTAGTTGAGGCCTCAGCTAATCAAAGAACATGTTTTTATATTTAACGATGGGGCCATTCACATGCCCAACCATGAGGTCACACCATCTCTTCATTCTTGGATATTGTGGGGCCATTTTCCCCACTATACCTGTAAGCGCAAGTGTGGAATCCTCTCCAAGAAGAAGGACACTAAAATGGATCCGTACCGAATTGTTTCAGGTCACCTTTCTTACACTTTTTCAATTGTTTCTTCATGCTGCAAAGAACCCCATCACACCAGTTAAATACCCAGGTCTCCATGCACTCCACTTCATACTAGAAGTAACTCTGGAGGGCCACATGAGGAGCTGCACTCCCCACCATATGTGAGATAGTGAAAAGGATAGTCAGAAGGGGTAAATCCCAGACATCCCTAATGGAAACCTTACCCTTACATCTCTCAGCCTTGGGATCACAATACCGAATGACATACTCACTCATCAGTAGACCATCACCCTTGTTTCATATCAATGTCACATGGGATCTGTTGGAGTCACCCTTGTTTTTCACCTCATGGAATTTTCAATTTTTGATACTTGAGATCTAAAGTTGATTTTCTTTTCCTTCTGAGATCTTAAAACTCTGAAATCTTGTCGCCTTGATAGAAATGCTTTTTCTCTTTCAAAAAAGATCCATTTTCACAAGTATGTTTTCTCTTTTGTTTTATTTCGGGATATCGCAAGTCAGATACTTTAATCTTTGAATTCACAAATCCCGAGACGCGAAACTGCGAATTCATTTTTTATTTTTTCGCTCAAGACATTAACTAAGGTAAAACTTTTAACTCATGAGTATGCATTGTCGGGAGTTCACGCCTCGACATTTTTTGAACCTAAGCTTTTGTTTTTACAGCCCCGAGAGCCAAAAACACGATAACTTTTGTGATAACCTTGGTCAAAGATTAAAGGTAAAAAACAAACCATGGTTAAATTTGGTTCTCGGCAATTCGCCACTCGGCACTTTCTTTCATAAAGTTAAGGTGTCCAAAACTCTGATTCACGAAGTTGCGACATGATTATAGCAAGATTAATTAGCCGCCTAATATAAGATTTCCTTCTAATAATTCGAGCCTTAATTATCGCCACATCACGATATCGCGACTCTGCATATCATTCTCCCAAAAGTCTGTCTTCGAATTCCTGAATCGCGATATGGCGAGTAAATTAATTATATAATTAAGGATGCACCAAATCACAGTTACTGTTAATTAAGGTAAAATCGGCACTCGCAGTCTCACGAGTTGAAGAGTCAAAATGTGAAAAGGAAATTCACGAGGCAGCGAAAAGTGAGAAAATTCTTTAAGTCGTTAAGATTTGAAATTTTAAATTAAACAAGATACGTCCCGCACATCGAGGTTGGCACACTTCACGAGGTAGCTACTTGCTCTCCATAACCCGACTGGCTGTCAAGCCACCGAGCATTGATGACATTAATGAAGAATTAGGGTAAATCCACGAATGAATAAGATCATATTTATGCAATAAATTTGTTTCTATTTGCGATTTGACAGACATGTTTCAAATAGTACAGGGCTTTCAAATATATACGAGAGTTTCATTCTATTTTTGAACATTTCTCATAGTCGCATAGAGCTCACCTTTCTCCGAGTGAACTAATCTCTGCATGTATACACAGGTCTATCACAGAAGAGCGAAAACACAAGTTTCAGATATGGCTCCAAGGAGAGCAGCGAAAGAGAATGTCGAGGTTGCGGCGCA